>LUCM01004184.1:0-20314 GCA_008360955.1 Fasciolopsis buskii
ACGTAGAACGTCACTTTCTGGAGGAATTTAATCTATACTATCGAAAATTTGATGACCAATAATTTTTCATCATACACTGCTACATCTGTTGTTTGTAATTACAAAGACCAAGGATTCCCGAAGTAACCACAAAGGGCAACGTGGCAGTGGAAAATAATCACACATATCAACAAGGGTAGGAAAACCACAGTGAACTTTACGCAGGTCCTATCAGATGGATTGATATGATGAATAAACATAACCGTAGTTTCGAGATCATATGTAAAGTGATGGCACAACTGCCTCGAGTGATTAGAAGAGACGAAAGATGGATCTGTTGCATACTTACCGAAGTTGGAACACACGATCGGATAAACTTAGTACCGTGTTCTTGCATGTACTGGCCGATCATATTAGCCATTTGCTGGTCAAAACCACGTAAAAGTATCGAACGAACCATGACTGTTGTATCATAACCGAACCTGGTTAAGAAGCCAGCACATTCCAAAGCTACGTAGCTAGCACCAACAACAAGGGTTTTCCCCGGAGGATAGGGCAGCCAAAATAAATCATCACTATAAAATCGAATTGAGGTATGAAAAAGACCAGAATCACTGGGCCATTATCGGGATTTATGCGGCAAGTAACAAGCAAAGAGACAAACCAAGCACGGCAAAAATCAGAACACCAATAAAGGATATTTTATGAAAAATTATCACAGCATCTAACATGTACGACAGAAAAAAGGCAGAACCAATAGGCTCGTTACTGATGACTTCATATTCAGGTTAACTATCACATAAAAGCGATATGGCACTAAAACAGCAAGTTGCAGTGTTCGTTCTTAATATTTTGAGACGGCAGTAATACCGCGATTCATTTTCAAATGAAAAGACACCTAGGAGGAAAAAATAACTTTAACCACATGTGGCACACTAACAACGTCGGCTTACGAAGTGAGCAATAACATTGTGTGAGCGATTGACTGCGCCTCGCCATGACTACAGGAGTAACGTACAACAGGGTAATCATTTGAAAACTACTCAGTCCATTCCGCTGCCTGAAGGCGAACTAGTCATCAGGGTTCAGCTGAATACCAGATAATAACAGGCAAAAAGACCAACATTGAAGTTAAAGAAAAGCTCTTTACGTACCTCGTAATGGCATATTCTTTATCGCCCGGTATACCGGGGTAACGAGGACGTTCACCTGCGGCCAAGATAATAACTTTCGCTGTTGCAGTAGCGCTTTGGTTATTTTTCTTTGTGTACTGCGTTGAAAAAGACAAATACGAATACGCGGGAAACAACTATAACTTTACCAATCAAATAAGCAGCACAAAAACCTTTGGGCAATGTAGCCACCTAAAAGTAGTATGAACTGTCCTATCATCCTTCGGCTTTAAACAAAGAAGCAAGCCTCACTGACCGCTGCCTTCTCCTAGGGTTGCACGTCCCTATAGAAAGAGTGAATTTGCAAACGAAAAAGGGAGTGGAACCACACAAGCGGAAAAAGGTAGGAATGCTCCGGTGACCAACATACGGAACACAATCTAACTGTACAAACGCATGTCTCCCAATCAATCTCATTCGGTAGAAAATGACAACACGATCACCATTGATCACGATCCAATCCGAAATCATCCAGTGCTTCCAGCCAGCTAGTTGGCGGGTCTTTCGCACCACAACAACGAAGATGTAAGACATTAGTTCGCTTCACATTACCTCATTCCATATTGTCACGTCATCTCCTGACTTCGGCTTATTTCACTCCTTGGGAGGAACACAAAATAGGGCACGATATGGTAGATGAGTGGTCATCTTATCTAGTACGTGACCCAACCAGCGTAGTCTACTAAGTTTCATGCGCTGAAACAAGCTGTTCTCAGAATTGACACTCAATACCAGATTCCTGACCTCAATATTACTTACCCGGTCACTCCATCCAACCCTAGCCATACTACCTAGACATCACTGATCGAAAACCTCTAACCGAAGAACATCTCCAACACGCATACTCCATGTCTCGCAACCGTACAACAGAACTGAGTGCACCGCGGCACAGTACACACGATCTTTCAACTTCAGTGAAATATCAAGCCGACGTCACAAGTGTTTCAGTCCAGCGTAAGCTGCTCGAGCCTTCAATATACGCGTTTACCTCTACTTCGGAGCTGTCATCGTTCGACACGTAGCCACCAACGTAGGTGAAACGGTGCATAATAGTTAATTCTTCCCTATCCGGCATCAAGTTCAAGTCTACTGTCGTCCAGTTCTGTAACAGCACTTTACACTTTCAAGGTGCAAACCACATACCGCATCGAGCTACAGGTTTCGAGAATACGCCTAGTTCACGTTGCGCATCATCCGTAGATTCGAACAGGCACACAACATCATCTGCTTAATCTAGGTCACATAGTTTCGCTCAATCTCCCAGTGCGATTCCTACATCCTGGAGACCTCCTAAAGCATGTCCCATCAACTCGTCCATGACGAAGTTTAACAAGAATAGAGAGATCGGACACCTATGTCGAACGCCGTTAGTCGTTTCCAATGAACTTGTTAGTCCACCGTATACGCCCACGCGACCATAAGTATGCAAGTACAACGCGCACAACACGAAGACGCGTTTCAAGTCGAGAAAAACTACAATCGCTGGACGGCGGTGCGTGTGGCGCGTTCGAGTAACTGCCGAAAAGTGAATATCTGGTCGATGCAACCTCGATCTAAAAATCTAGCCTGCTGCCCGCGGAATTTATACCTAACATTCCGAAGAGAACAGAATCACGTGCTTTTTCAATAGGTCGGGGTTGGTAACGAGTCAGATGACAGAAGCTTACAATCTTTCACCAAAGGAATCAGTGAAGCTGCAATCAGAAACAGGCTCCTGCGTAGCAGACAACTGATCAATGCCGAAAAGTCCCAACATACATCTCAGCTTCAATATCAAATTCACGCTACTCAGGTTCGTCCACTGATAAAGGCTATCGCACCTCAGCCATAGAGTGACCACATCAACCCACCTTCAAATGCTGACTACCACGGACGGCACTCTAAACCGTAGGGTGCTACTCGTGAGCACGAGTAACATCATCTACATAAATTTACTGTTTTCTTTGTAAATTGGCTTTGGGTTTCATTACGGTAAACGTAGAACAAGGTGTCGTTGACTTATTTTTATTACCAAACTCAACATTGTCACCATGCACTAAAAAACAAGGCTAACAATACTGACAGTTGCACCTCTCAAATTGCCATGGGGAGAATTCATATGCAAGGTGGATAAGGAGTGGATTTACACAAATGGGAAAAGAACGCCATAATCGCCAACATAGGAATCAAACAGTCAAACTGTATAAAAGAACTCGACAGAAAGTGACAACACAATTCCCAACGGTCACGACTCGCTTTCATATTCTTCAAGGGCCCCACCGAATTGGTTGGAGGATCCTTCGGACCCCAACCACAAAGACGTGAGACAAAACTCACCCAAATTCGTTGTACTTATTCCATCCGGACTTCATTTCCACTCTGCTTCCTCCATTCCATGAGTTGGACGGAAATGAGGGCCCGATAAAACAAATGGCATACACAACGCGTGACCTAACCAAATAAGTCTACTAGGCCTGCTGGGCTGTGGTGAAATACTGTTTGATCCCATACCTAATATTCGATCCCTAACCTGCAGACTGCCTATTTGGTTACTCCATCCATTCCTAGCAACACTATGCAAGCAACGAAGATTGTTTTCATAACTCAAATTAAAAACCTTGCAACTGTACGATAAAACTGAGTGCACAGCGGCAGGATGAAACATCAGGTTGGCGCCACAAGTGCTGCAGTCCAGCGTACGCTGAATGCTCAGCTCCTGCACCCTGTTATCATAAGTCATCAAACAGCTGTCGAAGTAACTGAAAAGGTCTAAAATGGTTAGTTTATCCCTGTCATGCATCAAGTTTACAACTACGTATATTTAGTAGTTTGAATCCGTAAAGCACATGCCGAATGGCGCTACGGCACTTTTTAATCTGCCTACTGGACGTTGTATATGTTCCGCAGATTTTCACAAGCACTCACTGTCGTCACAGCATTTCGCTACTTGTTAGTTTGACGTCTATATCCTGAAGACTTAAAGCATTCTCCAATACCTCATCTATGACGAAGTTGTCCAACACCGCTGAGCGTTTCAAATGAAATTGATAATTCATTGTATACCCTTAAACGACCACAGGCATGCGGACACAATGCTCTCAGGTTCACGAAATTTACGAGCATACCCTTCCGGTGAAAAGCGTTGAATAGCACCCGCTATTCGATGAGATAAGCCTTTAAAGTTAAGAAAAATCACGACTGTCGAACGATGACGAAGTGGCGCGTTTCAAGTAACTGGCGAAGGATGAAAATCTGACCGATGTAACCTCTACCTGGCCGAAATCCGGCCTGCTGTTCGGGGTCGTAACTCTCGCGAATGGGTGTCAGACGACGTAGCATTACGAAAGTTGAAATCTTAGTAATCATGGGAACTAAACTGATCCTATGATGATTATTACGGTTGCTGTGCCCCTCTTTATTGAATATGGGTACGGTCAGTGATCGGCCCCACAACAACGGAGTGAGCTTCTCGTTCCAAGTATCACAGGGCAAGTAGAAAGTTCATCCATCAAACCATCTCTACCCACTTCGTCGGGATCTACCGGTTTTCACCGCTTCAGTAGTCGAATGTTCGACTCTAGTATCAATTTGATTGGGGCATCAAATGACACCTTCGAAGGATTCACTGTTGTTGTCGTCCAAAGAACTACATCAGTGCGCTACTACCTAAACTACTCCTTAAAGTAATCAGCCCAACGGTCGAACCTTTGCCGTTTGTTACGAATCGGCTCTACACTTCTATCGTACACCGGTTTCACTAACCGGAGTTCGCCGTTCACCGGTGTCGCATGTAATTCTAAACAGTTTTTGACTGTTGCCCGAAGCAGTTGCTAGTTACATTTCGGCTATTTCAGGATGCCCCAGTTTTCTTAGGTTTGTCATTATTTGGCATTGTGAATACATCAATGTATAATTACCGGTAGCTTTCGTATATCTTCAATCCGAATCGATCCTATTTCGGAGCCGCAGAGTTGCCGCAGTGTGCCAACAACGTTTGATAGATGGGTGGTAACCCAATAACGCCCACTTTGAAAGAAATGGTCCGTTTAACCCAATGATTTGAGTTGCAGTTCTGCGCACAGTACAGTCAGGCTTAATCCCTGAAAGTGTACTGGACACCAAAATAACCAAACCCGAATATTGTAATTTTGGACTAGAAATTTATCCAGAGATGCTATAAAGCCCATCACTGTAATATAATAAATTCAACCGAACAATTGCAACTAACAAAATAAAGTGTACAAACAAATGAACATCTAGGAGTAACTGCCATCAATATGCTGAATGTCTAAAGTGCAACTGAAACAGTAAAAAAGTCTAACTACTTAGATTAGAAATCTACTTGAGTCCTTTGCATCGTCCTCAATGGGAAACCTTCATACGG
The DNA here is from genome assembly GCA_008360955.1 of Fasciolopsis buskii. Lineage (NCBI taxonomy): Eukaryota > Metazoa > Platyhelminthes > Trematoda > Plagiorchiida > Fasciolidae > Fasciolopsis > Fasciolopsis buskii. The sequence continues at coordinate 5,515 of LUCM01004184.1, forward strand.
GGTAAGTGAAAACGAACCCCTGTTCTTTGAACCTGAGCACTACCAATCGCAAAGAGTCCGTTTTCAGCAATCATGAAGCGTGGACGACTCATAAGATAAACGGGATTAGAATAAGCATGCTCACCTTAACTGTGTGCGGATCGACCAACTCAGCAAAAGCGTTTATGTATTCTACGTTAATATCACGAAGTTGTGTTCGGTAGCCCCAGTTCAACGAACGAATATGATTTCCAACATTTTCGACTATTTGGTTCCAGTCAAGGTTAACTGGGTCGTTCGAGAGATGGATACGTGAGGAAAATGAGATAAAAAAAGATAAACTTGTGAAGGATTGTAAGGTTTGTGATGCCTGAAGATAAATAATCGCTATCCAGACAGTGTACCTCAGGTGCATTGCATCCACTCCAAACCAAAAGAAAGTGGTAGTGATCAGAAACCACAAATGCGGAGCACGAGAGGTAGACTAATAGACTAAGGTACAATCGTGAACTCAGAACACGTACAGTAAAACAGAATAGCAATGATGCAATGAAGCGATTCCAAATCAAAGAACAACGTACAAGATAGCAAGTTAAATGTAACAATTTCAGCGTTTTCAATGAACACTAGGAATTACGATAATCTGACTGGATGCTGAAAATTGTAATTCCCTTATTACCATACATATTTCATCTAGCCACTGTGATAATTAACCTCCACGCTAATAAATTTTCTGTGCACCGGTTGATACACCAAGACTTATCCAGTCGACTTAATATAACCGACACCACGGAAAACCGATCTCGCATAATTAAGTAACAATATGGAAGTGGAGAGCACAACCATGCTCACGGTTAGCCACTTTTTCAGGCGAATGGGGTCAAGGTTCCTTTTGTTAGGCCTGGAAAGTTGAGGGTGGTGAGCAATTATACTGAGATTAAAACCTATGACGATTTTCGTTAAAAACAGACAGTCAATTCAACCTGCTGAATCTAATTTACATTGGTAAGTGCAGTTCATCGTACGAAGAACATCCGTCTCCCGTGGGACGGCTGCATCCACAAGCAAGGTTGAATTCACTCTGGTTTTTTAGTGGTCTCATGCATTTAGAGGCCATTGCACAGCTGCGAGCATTGTCAATGATGCAATCTTCTCAGTTCATGATTTCATAATTATCACATATCCTTCACGCATGAGTGTAGTGAGAGGGGCATGATCACAGCCTCGAGAGACTGCTGAACGAAGTGTGTGTGCGTGGGGATGGAGAACCAGGATCTTTGGCGTTGAAACTTGGGGTGGCATAGAACCACATAGTCAGGCGCCACAACAAGTCAAAGCGACCGGTGGATCCGCATTGCATTTCACTGCATTGTATTTTAATGTAATGTAGTGTATTGTATTGTATTGTATTGTATAGACTTCTGCATACAATAAATAATGTCGCATTTCTGTCAAAAAAAGTGAGGATTAAACCAAAATAGAAAAAATATAGGTAAAATATAAATACGCTCATCACCTCGTGAAAAATAAAAACTCATCAAGGAAAAACTATAGCACTTTATGATATGTTGCTTAGGAATTCGGCTAAAACCCGATCACGGTTTGTCAAAATCCGAACTAAACATGGGACAGTGGGGCTCCTATGGATGGGTATGGAACGAAAGGCATATCGTGTGGAAACATGAGAACGGCACTTTGAAAGGTTGTTGTCTAAAGGATACGTGGGATCAGAAAAAATTTTGTGAGCAAATTTCTTACATGCTGATAAATGTTGATCACATAGATTAAGGGACAATTCAGCTAGTGGTATGAAGGACACCCGGCTAATAATTGACAGTCCTCGGCGAAGAATTTTAAAGTCTTTTCTAAGAAACCTGGGAAAATGACGGCAGAACAGTAAAGAAAGATCGGAAAAACAAATTGGTGCACAAATCGGGGGATGGTCCTTTGTTTCACCTTGCACTGTCGAAGCTTCCTGATTTGAAATGACAACCGTCGGAGACTCTTTACCCAGGTAGAAATGTGATTAGTCCACCTCAGATTTTTATTAATACTAACTCCTAGATATTTCACAGAATCAACCGTGGTGAGAGTTTTTGAGTTGATGGAAGACGTTTGGGATGGGTAGGCCAACCGAGAGAGAAGAAACATTCGAAACATTTAGATGTGTTGAGATTTAAACCAGCTCATGCAGAGAAACCGTAAACAGAATATAGGTTGTTGGAAAATCTCTGAACATCGTAGTTGTTCGAAAGGGCTTGAGAGGGAAACATCATCAGCATACTTAAACAGATGACAAGGTGAGCTAGTAGATAAGTCGCTGATGTAAGCAGAGAAAAGAAACGGCGAAAGAACAGCACCCTGTAGCACTCCTAAGCTGTTGATCAACGGTTCCGAAACTTTACTGTCCATTCGTATGCACTGGGTTCGATTAGTAAAATAATCAGACAGCCATGCTAATAAAGAACTGGGACAATCAAATGTTTGCAGTGTGTGGAGTACAAGAGACCCTGGAACTGAGTCAAATGCCAGGAAGGCGCAACGCACAGATTTCATCGATGCATTTAGGGACTTACAAATGTGGTGAATAGGGGAAGCGACAGCTTCCAAATTGGACATGCTAGATTTATAGGCAAACTGAGAAGAGTCGTCAGGAGGATAAAAGGAAGAACGCAGGCGCTTAAGTATAGCACGCTTCGTCAGTTCAAGACCAGAAGACGTTAAAGCGATGGGGCGAAAACGTTTTGCTAAAGCAGTAGAATTGTTAGGTTTAGGGATGAGAATAAAAGTGACGGATCTCCAAGAGTCAGGGATGGGAAAGGAGATTAATGATGAGTCAATCAGATAGGTAAATGCATCGGTCAGAGCCACGGCACTGCGCCTTAAAAGAGCTGAGGACAGACTATCAGGACCAGTCCCTGTGGTAATTTTAGTTGTGCGGACAAGATGGAGCACCTCGTCTCTAGAAAAACTTGTAACTGCCATGTTATCACCCTGATCAAATATGATCGGGGTATAAGTGGAAGGATGGATGAAAGCACGATTGGTGCTGTCGACATCCGCAGAAATCTTCGCATGTTTCCTCTTCCCACACAACAGTTGAATGCCTTGCCATAGGAATCGAGTATTTTGCCCATCAACAGTTGTCTGGCGATCGTCATGTCGATGCGTCGGATTTCCGCTTTTACCAGGTTGGAAATGTATTCCACGCCTGATTTATTACGAGATTTGTGCTCCTTGCATCGTCTTAGGGATTTCGGTTTCTGGGTGGAGATGCGGCCATTTGAGACGACTAGTGATTCTGCGAAAAGTTGGACATTGTCATTGAGCATGAATTCAAGAGAGAAACAGGTAGACGCGAGAAAGGTTACGGAGGCCAACTCGGATTTGATTTGGTCGCCTGAAGGAATTGGATCCTGACCTAGAGTATATCTTGGGCCTTAACAGAAGCAAACAATGATCGCTACTTGAAATTGGAACACGCAGTTTCAAGGAAAATAAATCGGGGGTGGTTGGTAATAATTCTATCTAAAATGGAACCGCCTCTGGTGAGAGAGACGCAGAGATCAGTCAAATCAAACACAATCAGTGGTAAGGTAGATGCATGATTGAAATCGCTTACAATAATATGCAGATTATCCTCAAGAAGAGGAACAATAAATACTAGAAAAGAGTCGAAAAAAGATGCGATATTTTGTTGCGAGCTAAAGACGGCAATGTAAAAATCCGTTATGATACTGCTGATATGGCGAGAAAACCTAGGATGACACTGTGTCACGAGACAGTCAATTCCATTGAGAGAGTACGTATAAACAACTTCGGACTTTGCCAGACCAGAAGGAGTTTATGTATGTTGCTACACCGCCTCCAGTCTTCTTGTTCGAAACTCTGTCCTGCCGATGGATTCTGAAGCTGTCTATCGACACGAGCGAATCAGCGATATCCGGGTTCAGTCACGATTCTTGTATGCAGATGACACACGTATGAACATGGATCGGTGATTGAAGTGTGAGGGACAGATCCGACGTTTTCGTAAAGAGAGAGCGGAATCAGATGCTCAACAATGCCGGAATGGACATCTTGGCTGGAAGGGTGCATTTAAGAGCTGTCTGACAGCCAGTACGAGTGCCTCTTTTAGATCGATTAGAAGCTCGCTGATGTGCAGAAACACGGTATCCCAATATATGTAGAGAAACGGCACGGTTTTTGAACAAAAGTAATTCTGAGCGATTGCATCGGCGAACGGAGACCGTAACGCAGCCAACTATCCGACAAGAAAACGAAATAGTATGAATTGTAGCGCAACCAGTCAAAGGGTGCACCATACCATTCACGATCTGGGAATAGAACCTTTGATCTTTTTGGTGACATATTTATTCCACTTGGGCATTGTCGGTCTCATTATCCATGCCCAGTACTAAAGTGCCAAACTAGGTATTGATTGAACATATGGATAGTTTAAAAGGGAAGTACCGCCTGCGCAAACCTGATGAATGCTAATACCACGAAATCCATCATAAATGTCCAATTACTTTAATCGAAAACCCAAAATTTCACCTTACAGTTGGATATTTTCGAAAGAAAATCATTTGCTGCAAGCATCAATTTAAATAGTGAGGAAATCATATGCCGTCCGTATGAAACCTCACGAAATAATTTACCATTATCTGTAAACCCTCAAGCATTATCTGCATCTGAAAAGCTGTTTCTGATTAATAAATATTGAAATGAAGATGGAAAGACTAGTAAAAATATTATTTTGACGATGATTGTATACAACTAAACTTAACACCAATAACCGTAGCTGTTAGCAGACCGATTGGTTTTTTGGATCATTTCACGGTATGATGAAAACAAAATGAAGATAACATGGACGCACTTTTTTCGGGATCAAATTTCCAACCAAAGTGAGTGGAGTCTTCCATTCCTTCACCTAGAAAAGAGGCAAAATGTGGAGCAAAGATGCAACTGGTCCTGCATTGGAATTGCGGTACAAATTAATAATGAAGTTTTAAAATTAAGATTATTCGATTCGGGTCCAAAGGCTACATGGCCAGTAGCATCGCAGCCGATGGTCTCTAGCGGGATATATATATATATATATATATATATATATATATATATATATATATATATATATATATATATAGGTGTCGCATTGGTCCAGCCCCTTCCCAACCCCGTGATAAGGGTTGATACTTTACGATAAGCAAACTTTATTTGGCATCCCGAGGCAATGTGTACGCTAAAGAATAGAGCAACGAAGAAAGTGATTCAATTTTTAGGGATAGTACCACGACTTGACGAAGTAAGATGAGGAGAAAACATGAATTCTCGGTGGTTCCTAAATAATTAGTTAGGAAGCTCGATGACGGCAAGCTGGATCGTTAAAATTTAACTGTATGGAACTCGGAATTCATTTCCGTATAGGACGCAAAATGTCGGTCTGAAACAATAGTTCCAGTACAAAACCCACAGACTTAACGAATCACAAAAGGAACGACATTGAGAAGGCTGAAAGTCACAATGGTTAACATAACTAGCATGTTTATTTTTTACTTCTCAACGCTAAATTAAAAGTAGCCTGAACTCAATCTAAAGGATGGACGAGCTCTCGTTCAGTACTCGCCAAAAAACGCAACGCTCTTGCACGAAACATCGTACATCAGTGAAACTATTCACTAAAATCGAAATATTTTGTTGTAAATGGGTTGGCTGAGTTTTTATTAAATGCCATTTGAGCTACCGCAGAGCAATACGATTTTATTTACCTGAGACTGGTGCGAGGATGAATAGGTCACTTGTTCAGACATGCGATTTCATACAGCGCTCAGGGCATCTGTTCATAACAAATGCTCAACAGAATGACCACAAACTATTTCTATTCTCAGATCTCGTTCCTCCATGTTTCTCTGAACCTGTAACCGCCTGACTGTCCTGTCCTTACGACACTACTACGCTGTATTCAGCCTCTGAAATGCCACAATCAGAGACCACACTGAAATATGCGTCATTAGACATTATTCGCATTCAATCCACCTACATCCTACCATCCCTATACTTTTAAACCAATCTTGTTGCCGTCAAAAAGCGTGGACATTCACTCATGCCAGACAGAACGCATCTAGTCTGCCAATCTTCCTGGCAATCAGGTTTAGCGAAAGGGTGTCTGGTTCATCGACTATCCCTCCTCGACCTCAAGTCTTTAGTCACTAGCTCACTGCAAGGCAACTGCTCGACTGTCTTTTCTAACGTATCATCTTGGTTTCTATTCTTCAGAACCTGTTTCTATAAGTACTCTTATCGCAACTTTTTTTCTTATTCAGGAGGTTAATCTCCCTGTCAAGTCGCCCTTTATCACTCGAAATACAGAACTTTTTCTTTACAGTATTTTTGATCAGAGCATTTACTCCTTAGTGTAAATCACTCAGCGTAATGAGAGAGTTTGACTGAAAATTCAGAAACGATAATATGGAGACGCGCGATTATATGCTCTTTTGGGAATGGGATGTTTCTTATCCTCGACAAGTTAGACGGCTATTTTTGTTTGCATAGCAAGCCGGTAAAGTCAAGAATAGCTATGAAAACTCCGAAGATGTGGAACAATGTGTTTGTGACATGCTATTTTATTAAGCCAACCAGTAAATAACGGAGTGAGAAGGCAATGAAGAAAAAAGGTACCCTTTGTGTTCTTAAAACAGACCTTATAGTGAAAAGTATAAGACAGAGACAAAAGTACTACGGGAATAAAAACATCAGTTCAAAAGAAACAAGTCTGATCACAGCATCACATCAGTGGAGTGTTCAAAAAAGGCCCACGGTTCAAAGCGAGGATAACGGAACCTTCCTAACAAATAACGAATGCGTGGGTCTAAAGCACCATTGGGGAGATAACTAGAGACAAACATTAACGACTCCAAGAAAGACAATAAAAGTAAATCAAAAATACTTAAAGGTCGACAGGAACAACACCAAAGTGTTCACTAAGTGGACTGAAAGCATCTGAACTGAAGAAGCTTTCTCCAGCATAAGCATATTAAAATGTTATTACCGACTGTGATGAGAAGGCTCATTGCATTGTTAGCAATACTTGTCAGTATCGAACCGGGATATCGTGCAACTACACAACGGTCTACGCTCAGACGCAGCAAAGCGCACAAAACAAAACAAATATCAATCATCAAGAGGTTTGAACATTAAGTGAAGTGATATGACAAACATGCTATAAATCGGTAAACTTGTTCGATCTGAAAAACCCCCACGGGTCGCACTAGCCATTCTGAACAACTCATTCCCCAACACACTGCACTACATACTTTTACGTGACTATTTTCTACGATCTCATAGTTATCGAGGACATCCGCTAACCATGGATTAACCGAGAGCCCTGGTGGGGTTCTGAGTTGCTCACCAAGGTGAAAACGCCACGCAAGATAAGACGTAGGATAGTCTCTTTGGTTAGTTCTGTGGTCGCCGGATATGGCCGAATCACCGCGACCGTTGACCTTGAGAAAGTAAACGGAGAGTTCGTCTATGTTCGTCTATGTCCGTCTACTTTTTCGCTGGACATTCGGATCCCGAGAAGTTGTCACCGGCATCGATGATAGAAAGTATGTACCCATCGGATATCCTCAACTCCCAGAGGCCATGTTTCGCAGTCACAGATGAGAATGGGGAAGGTAGCTGCAACGTAAGCTGATTTCAAAATTGGCCTAAGGAATATTCATGAGGTGACAGAAAATTCGGCTACTTACACGGCCAGTGACTTTTACGTAAGCTAATTTCGCTGTGAATCCACAGCATTTATCTTAGCTGTAGGAAGGCTCTCCCGGCGTTCTCGGTTCATAAAACAACTTCATTTCTTGTCTGGCTTTTCGGAAGTAGAGTTGAGCTTAGGTAATGGGATGAAGAGATGGGTCCAACTAGTTGGCCGTTGAGGAACAGCTGTTCGATTGGAGGACCTGAATGAATTTTGAAAATATAACATCTTTTGGAACTCACTTCTAGCGAATAAGTCCACTCGATCGAGAAATAACTAGAGTGCAGCTAGGAAGCTTCTTCATATGACAGTATCATTCATGAACTCCAACATGTCCGAGGTGTATATTTCCTGACTCAGGTGAATGACAGAGTAGTCCGTAATAGGATTTACTGTTGAGTCAACAGCACAGCTAAAAACCATCTGTGAGATGGGGCAGATCAGTTTTTTCACTATCCGCAAGGACCCTCACATCCGTGACCGAGTACTTCACATTCGTTGACCGAAGCAAAACGGATGGGTGCCTCGGTAAACGAATGGGAGAGCACGCGTCCAAGTGGTTAGTTAAACAAACGACTTATCCTTTGCCCGAACAGAAAGTGAGCACGAGAAACCCGGCCTCGTCAATCGTGAAACATCTCATAACCTTCGGTCATCAAATGGACTCCGGTCGAGCATTTCAAGCGATTCTACGGAACTGTAACCCAAGACTGTTCGCCTTTTGTGAGGCTTTATCAATTAACCGACTGAGGCCACCACTATGTGGGCAAAAACTGTCGACCCACAATGTGTCCCTGTCTCGGCGTCAGCCAATCGACTTTCACTAAACATTTTGTTTTATTTGATTTTCAATTGCGTTGCTCCACGTCGCATTCTAACGTCACTTAATATGTTTACGTGCGCGAGTGATACTAAAAAGAAATGCCTGCAATTCGCAGTCTATGCCGTTTATCCCTCGATAGTTGTCAAATGGTTCTAAGCAGAAAAACAGAGGCGCTCCAGTCAGATAGGGACGCTTTATCTTACCAAATGGAGGTAAAAAGTGCATACAGCCGATCAAATGGCGATAAACAGGGTTTTTAGACTTCTGTGCTATCCTTCTCGTCGCTCTTGTTTTTTAGTTTGTCAGAAAGCCCGGTAATTCCAGTGGCATTCCGTGGGTCCCAGGTGGTTTCATACACAACTGAAGTTGATAGTGGTTGGTCCGTGGCATAATTCGTAGGCCGACCGAGCAGTCGACTCAAGCTCCTCGCTCATCTGTCCATTTCCTCACTTGGTTCCGGCATAAAATATCTTGTTGCGTGATGAAGAGAACTCTGCGCCAAATGTTTAATGGCACCGTTAAATAAAGGCTATAGTTTACCGATGAAAATCCTCTGACGAATCACCATGTGATTCGTCAGTGGACGTATCATCCATCCACGCTCCAAACTATTCAAATGAGATTCTAGTGAGAAACTAAGAAAGGACCGCACTAGCATAAGGATGGGTGGACAGTAGAGTAACTGGTATGCATGAGTGAAGAGTGACAATAACCGCAAGACTGGTCGTGTGTTTGCGGCGGAATTTCGTTCAACCATCAGTATACGAAACACATTATTGAAAATAGTCTGCACTACACTTTATTGGGCACTCACGTATAGCAAAGATGTGATGTCGCAATCGGCCATGTTTATCCATAATTATGTAAATCGATGAAGTTACTCATTATTCTGAGTGCTGGGACAAGAGATACATCGCATTCTGGAGAAGCCGCAACAAAATGGGTTTTCATTTTCGTGAAGCTACAGTCGAGACTTACGTAGCTGATACGAACTAAACAACTATCCCAAAGGAAAGGACAGTCTACCAAGTCAGAGATGCTCGTCTTCGAAGACTTTCTCATTCACCTACGACCCATTGAGACAAAGTTGAACAGCAGCGGGACTACAGAGGAAACACGGAGACAATTGGTGGATTATATCCAAACAATGGTGATGGGAAATGGCATCGTACACGAAGGCCACGGATCTTTATAGACAGTTTATCCCGAGTGACATACCATGACATTTCGCTTTATTTTGCATTGCTTTTACAACTAGACAAAAGGAAGGAATATTGTGCAAAAGATCCAGCTTTAAAAGTTTACAGAAGCCCGGATGTTAGATGCGGTCTGTGCAAAGAATCTGCAAGAGCTCCGATCTGTTGCGGATAATTAAGACCCGACAAAAAACTCGAAGTATGGAACTTGCCTGATAACTGAACCGAATGCCGCCCTTGTATGGTCACTGGCAAAAGGATTCGAGCTTGTTAAATTCGAGATGCTGCGCACTCATAATCAACTCCTTACTTCCATTGAGATACTGGCGATGAGAAGTGAACAGTACGAACACGGTCTGCCTAATGCCAGTGCAACTACCAGCTGCGATTAAATTGTGCCACTGTTGTCTAGAAGAGGGTATGAAGATCTACGCTTTATGTAACACGGCTGAATTTTTTCCATTATGCTGTTAATAATCACGCACTGCAGTCTCAATTGCTTCGAAAGTGCCTCATCTGTACGAAATTCCGACTGCGGTCGTTTCCTTCTTTCCCTTTTTCGTCTTGGTTGCTGATATGCAAGTTTCCGGTTGTTTTCTTATGAGGCGTGGAGGATAATGATTGTCTCGCAGTGTCGTTTAGATGTTTTTTTTCTGTTCGATATTATTACGCATTGTGGATGAGCTGAACTAAAGTCCAAATAATTATCCGAATTTGTGGGTCTTTTGTGAATGGTGATACTGAATTTTCTGGAGTCATAGACTTCCAACCGACAATCTAAGAAGCTGATGACTCTATAGGTGACTTCTGATTCCATCGTGAACTTAATGGATCTGCATTGCTTATTAACAGCTTGAAGAAAGCTACCCTTTTGTGCCGATTTGACGATTGCAAATGTATCGTCGACACACCGTATGCACAAACGTAAGAGGTGAATAAAAGGCGTCAAAGCTTTTGATTCAACCGAGTGTAAGAAAAGATTTGCTATAATAAGGGATATGGGCGATCCCGTGACTAAGCCATCTGTTTGTTTGTAGAGCTTATGTTTGGAAGTGAAGTATGTTGACGCGAGGCAAAGTTATTAACATTGTATCATTCAAAATAAAACTAATACATGGCGCATTGATTTCTCCTTAAGTCGTTCGGTCCTGATATCAACTTGTCGAAATTTAAAATCCTTTCGCTATTCGCTTCCGTCAATCTATGCTCAACTCACCTGCTGCATCACCACACTTTCTATTTCTTATATAATATAGTATAAACAATGCTACGCGGAACAGAACGCTTTACTTTTGAATCAAAACACTTTTAGTTATGCTTGTGCCGTTTTTCATGTAGTCCGAAAATACGTCTCCTCGGATACATATAGTCGAAAGCACTACAAGTTGGGCCCTGGAACCGATTTGTACAAACTTTTGAGTGTAGTACTAAAGCCAAACTCCCCATTATGAAACCGAGACCACACTGCACAGTTACATTGTCTTGGTCAAGAACCAGCATCAACGCATATTCAACACGCCGAACTGAAACACGACACCGGAACAAACAACTGTGGGTTGGAACATCACAGCGGCAAGGCTGCATGATATATCTACGGATTCCCCATGACAAGTTAGGCCTCGACACTGCGCGCTGACTGTAATCTACTTTTCATCACCATCATATTAATCACCTTCAGGCGTTAACTAAAGCAAGCCCACTGACCACCGCTTTTCTCATAGAGCTATACGTTAAAATATGAGGAATGAATATGCAAAGCAAACAGGAAATAGATCTACAGGGATGGGAAAAGAAAAGAATGCCATAGAGGTCAACAAATAGAATACAAACTAACTATACAAACGTACATTTTTCTAATAATTATGTTTCGATAAAAAGTGATAACACGATCTTCAGCGGTCACGATTCGATTTCATATTCTTCAAGGGCCACACCAAACTGGTTAGATGATCCTTCGGACCCCAACCACGAAGATGTGAGATAAAACTCACTTAGCTTCGTTGTACTATTACTCATTCCGTACGGTTACGTCATCTGTTGGTCTCGGCCTCTTCCATTCCATGAGTTGAACGGAAATGAGGGCCCGATATAACAAGTGATTGAATGGCATACGTAACGGGTAACCCAATTACCGAAATCTACTAAGTCTGATACCTTGTGACGGAATATCCTCTAGCCCCGTAACCTAAACTCCACCTAATCGTAACGACAATATGCGAACATCGATGATCACAGACATTAAAGCAATGAACATCCTCGTATGCAAACTACATGTCTCGCAACTATATGGATTTGACTTCAATGACTCACGTACTGGTGACACACTTTAAGTCACCAGCTTATATCACTCGACAGTAGACGATAAATAACAGAGGGTCACTGGGAAACAAGGTAGATGATGTGTGAAAACTCACGCAAAAGAGCGGCTTGGTGCATCAGCTTCTTGGGAATACAGCCGACATTAACACAAGTGCCGCCTAAACCCCACGTAGTATCTTGAGGCGTTGGGACCACAAAGTCAAATACGGCTGTCTTGGCTCCAAATTTGGCGGCTTCCTGAGTCACAAAATCGCACGAAGTACTCATGAATCAACCAAGAAATGTCCAGTGAAACGAAATGAACGAAATGAAGTATGCACGTGAATGAAAAACGGAACCCACTCAAAGAAATAATTACCTTTGAAGCGGCTAGACCTCCAGAACCTCCACCGATTACCACCAAGTCATAATCATACTTGTTTTTTTTAATTACTTCCGCGAGTTTATCATCCCTTTTCAGATTGGAAATTGCAGAGGAATCACCTAAATTTAAAAAGATGAGGAAAAATTTGTGCACTTTTTTACCGACAAACTCCCCACGTACAAACACTTGTGGAACGGTCGATATGCCGGAAATCTGACAAAGAATCTGTTGAATCTTTGCACCGTCAGCTAGATAACACAAGAGATAACGACGGTCAAAATTACTTACGGCGTTTGTCCAATTCAATTACGGCATGTTTTATTTTATCTTCATTGAATATTTGCCTTACCTTTCACCAGCTAGAAACCAGGAAAATAGGTAGCTTACAGCATGACAATAGGGACATCTGGATTTTGCAAATACTAGAACCGCTGAAGAACTGATGGTGCTCTTCACCCAGGCAGACGTGTCATCCGGAATCGGTGACATTTTAGAGAACTGAAATAAAAAATAAGCAGAAATTATCTACATGAAAAGCACTGGAAATCAAACTGTTCAACCAACCGAACGGAACAAAAGAAAAAAGCCATTCACCTTGACTTTAAAGTTCGAAAACCGGACAATGTCTTGTTTTTCTTCATCCGTGAGTGTACTACACTTGTCTGCCTTTTGATTCCGGTAACCGAAATGTGGCATTATTCTTGGCAGGAGTTGGGAAACAAAAATTTAAGGTTCTACGACTCACTTTTTTCAGCAATTACAAAGTTTGCAATCAAAGCTGATTTGGATATCGCTCAAATTAATCTGAGCTGAAGTATGGTTGAAATCAACTCATTCTTTTTTGCGTATTAGCTTACTAATTAAGGTTAACACGGAGATAATCTGGTACAGAGAACTACATCAAACAGTGCCCACCACAAAAACAATTTAAGCTCCTGATCAGCTGATGTGAAAACCTGACCAGATGTGGTACCAAAAGAGATAGATGTACGAGCAATCAACAAAATAAAAGTGAAGACATTTATCACATCCAGTGGGCAGCCACCATGGATTTATGCGGGATATTTGTTCTTGCAGCAACCGGTTGTACTATGCACATTTCGTCGCTCAGACTGCATTATCATCAGTTATCGTCTATTCCGCCTTTAATTGATTTTCAAGATTATTTGACATGATTCGCTGGTTGTTGTTCGGCTGAGTAGAAGGTCAGGTACTGCAGCTGTCCGCGAGGGCATGCGTATCGTACCGCATTGTACGAAAAGATATCTATTTGGACGCCCTTATCAGACAGAAAATGTCAACTTATAAATACCAATAAGTTGACAAATGCTCCAAATTTTTTCCGGAAATAAAGTGAAAAACTGTAAAGAAAAGTCTTCATGGCTATATTTTAGTGCCGCCACGGTCAATTATTGGACGCAAAGACGAGTAACTCAATGTTTTATGTAAGCTCACGGGTTTGAGAGGTCATGATGGATCACTATGCTCGGCTGATTCATGTCAGCAACATGGCCAATTTAAGTGTGATGCCATGAATCCGGAAAATGAGACCTAAAGGTACGCAATTTTTAAGACAAAGCGAAGTTTATGGTTAGAACATAGCCAAAAGACAGCAACGCCGTTGCCGATTCCACTGGTTGGAATGTAAAAAGTTTCATATATATATATATATATATATATATATATATATATATAACAACCAACTAGAACGTTGAACTTTGAGAAAAATCACGATCATTGAATCGTTTTTACAGACTGCAGTATTTAAACAATGACTTCTTGTCGGTCGAGGGAACAAAGAAAGATCGAATCAGACAAGACGCACGAAATATGTATTTTGTATATGCATTTACCACAAATGTGTGCACATCAGCTGTCATTGGAACCATGGTGAAGGAAGAAAACAACGAGGGGGAGAAAAGAAATAGTATTTAGATTCAAACGGATGATACCAGTTTCATACCCTACTTTGCAGTCATCGATTAATCACAGGAGTCAAAAGGCCTGATATCAACTTTTGTCCAGAAGCTCAAAAGCACCATTTCGAGCATTCAGCCAAAAGACAATCAAAAAGCACGATGATAGGAGCCTCGCAGCACCTTCGAGCCGAAAGAATGATTGCTCAAGTCACCATCATCGTCATCTATCAGCGTTAAACAGCAAGGCAAGCCTCACTGACCGCTGCCTTCTCCTAGGGTTGCACGTCCCTATAGAAAGAGTGAATTTGCAAACGAAAAAGGGAGTGGAACCACACAAGCGGAAAAAGGTAGGAATGCTCCGGTGACCAACATACGGAACACAATCTAACTGTACAAACGCATGTCTCCCAATCAATCTCATTCGGTGAAAATGACAACACG
>LUCM01004184.1:25315-44759 GCA_008360955.1 Fasciolopsis buskii
TACGGGTAAGCAGAAGGGGCAAACAGACTGGAATGAAGATAGAAGAGACAGGTTGAATAAAAGAGAGGGAACTCGGAGCAGTAGCGTACTTATCACTACCCAACCCACCTACGCTCGATGCAATGGGCAGCGCGGTCCTGATTATCCTGCGCGACGACCGATGCAGTATGGAATTATTTGTAGGCGTGTAACACATGGGGATTGATGGACGGGCACTGCTAGGGAGTCCAGTCGCTAAGCAGAACAACGATTAGAGTTCTCAACCAAAGCCTTTGAATCTGACAAGAACCTGAGCGCAAGGCAGCGGGGAATAGCTGAGTGGCCGCCCATCTACTTGGGCCAGTTATTTTTCCACTCATGTTTCTGACTGAGTTGCTGATTCAGATGAACCTCCGACTTGGAGGACCATGAGACTGCGTCGTCAGGTCTCTACCCATTGACCTTCCAGGCATGATTGGATCTTCGGCTTGAGACAAGCCATCCTGTATAGCTCGTTGTATCATGGAGGCACGCAAGCCGTCACACCACATCAAGGTGTAGTCTCGTTGTGACAGGAAGAGGGTCGCGGCAAACAGAGGGCTGCTAAGTGGTAAATCACGTGCTTGGATTTCGGCAATTTCCTGATTGGGTACACTCGCGAGGAAAGTGTCCACTCGAAGAGATCCTCAAGATCGTTGTTTAGAGATACAATGGCAACACAACGGTCGCAATCAGTGTTGATACATGGCGACGAGTGCGATAAGAAGAACAGTGGAGTAGTGTGATTAGGTTTGAGACAATGGACATAATGAATAAGAGAGAGTGGACACAAGCGCTTAACCTTGGGGAACGCCAGCATTTATAGGATATGACTGCGACGGGATCTTATCAACTCGGACGGAGATGGTCCATTTACTGAGGAAGCTAGGCACCCATGATACCACAGCCGCGGAAAATCCCCGTGGGAAAGTTCGCCAGAAAACTTGTGCCAAACTCGGTCGGAAGTCCTAGGGATCTCCAGCGAAATCAAGTATGTTTCACCGTGGCCCCCGAGTGAAGCCAACCATGAAGTGAGTTAAACAGTTGGCGTTGGTACCAAGACTACCACTAAACTAGTCTGCGACGCCCCAACTACGGGTTATCGATTGCGTTATGCGTGGGCCGGAATAATGAAAACTAGTGAGATCTCTTGAATGAAGGATATTAGGACCCCTTAGTAAGTGAAGCAATATCGCTATTCATAAGGTATGAAATACAATCAAAATCTCTGACTCGATAATTAAATCCCAGGGGCAATACAACGTTAGCCGAACAAGGGAACAAGTAAAATCAAGCCAGGCATTTGCCTTATTCGCTTGTGGAGAAACTCCTGGTCCTTTATATGCCACTCGGCATTCACTAATTATGAATCCCCTTTCGAATTCAGTCATTTACCCCAAGTATAGAACAAGGTGAGAGAAACTTTTGACTATCAATAACATATAGCTCAGGCGGAAGACAAGTGTCCAACAAAGGTTAATTACCTCTCCCATTGTTCAGAGAAGAACACTCGACACTTAGGGAAATTTTATCGGCAAACCGATTCCGTCCACTAGTATTCTCCAGAATAGCCTCTAAATATGTTAAGTGCGCCATCATGGAAAGGTCGAATATTATCCGTCAACTGATTTTGAGAATAGAGACAGATCACATATTGCTTTTTTATTGGCCCTAAAAAATCTACATACAATGACAAAAAGCAGCGGACAGTTGTAACGATAGTCTTAATGACTTCGATATGCGTCTTCACTCTTGACTTACCGGGTCACCCAGTGTCTCTTGCGTCGGAATTATCTTTTAATATAGAGCTACGCGTCTTCTGCTAAATGAGGTATCGGTCAACGTTCATTTTTATACAGTCCGGCTAGAGTATTTTACCTGATCCAAAATTTGCTGAGTGCCGTTGCTTGTTCATCCTGTCAATGTTGTAATTTCATCCTTTTTATCTACAGCATTTGTGCCTGGTGCATTCAGATGCACCTCGTTTTGACCCAACTAGTCCTTGACAAACGCTGCGCCGTACCTTATTCGGAGTGGTGCCGCCGCCAGTGGAAAACATGGACCAATGCCGTCGAGAATGTGGAGCGCCCAAGGCTAAAATCGATCAACAATCATCATTAACGAGAGCAAAACCTGGCGGGAACCCAGATGATTTGGTCTTCAACTGAATCGTTCGATCAGCGATGATCCGCGATGTCCACAAAGGCTTCTTTCCTAGTAAGAGTTAATTAAGTAAAAGCAATTTTCCCTTATGTGCTACGAAGCATTACTCTGAATAAGGCTATTTAATCCAGGGAGCAGCGACTAAAAGTTGGAGTGAATCAAAGCAGGCCCTTTGTAACACCGACTACAAAGTTAGAAAGGGAGTTGTTTCCGTGTTAGAGAGAAAAGCTGAAGTGCATTGACTCTGGAATCAGCTCTACTCTGCGTTGAAAACGTCCACAGTGAATCAACGAATTCCACTCTTCCTGAATACACTACAAAACCACTAAGCAAATTACTATTGTGGGACAGAACTACTTACGGCCGTTAGATTAACGAACCTAGTCCACTGATGAAATTTATGGATTTTTCCATCATTTAGCAGCCTTGTCCTCTTCCTGTTGTTTATCAGACTGTTTGTCGTTCAGTAGATGCTGACCATCGTTCAGCATCATCCAGCCGATTTTAGGCAATGGACAATGTAAACGGATATATCACGTGCATCGCATGAATTTCGTCAAAGATTATGACTTCGTCGAATAACCGCATTTACTCTAACCAGGCCATGGCCGTTAAAAAAACACAAGGCTGATAAACAAAAACCAGTGTTAAATGAAGAAAAACCCTGAAGCAAAATAAAAGCACATCACCTACTGAAAGGCAGACTGAAGTATGCTTTCACTCAAAACACTTACGCGCGAAGACGTTTCTTTGACTTAAAGCTCAGCATCTCAATCAACGAACCGAAATTAGATTTGCGTACAAGTAGGAATAGATCCGTGATTGCGGTTAGTGAAGTTCGTAACCGATTGCCGTTGTGCCATATACATGCAATTCGTTAGTATTACTATGAATGAACGAAACACCAACAGCAACAGTAAAATGTAAGGCAGCAAGCAAAAGCGGAAAACTTTCAAGGAGGGTTTCAAGCATATAAAACCTTCAGGGAGTAAATACAACGGCAAAACAAACTAACCTCGTCACATAGACAGTTGTAGACGTTCAATCTAAGTCCCACTGAAAACTGGCGGCTTAGATAAAACGGCTATAAACGAGTGAAAGTTAGACTTAATCAATGACTACTAGAAGAAACGAACCAAAAAATTGGCTAGCATTTAGCATACCCTGTCAATCCGCATGCATTACAAACTTCATATATTACAGTAAGTAAATGTAACGTGCGTGGAAAATGAAACAAAACAGAAAATGATGTTGGAAGTTCCAAAAGCAATACCTCGAAGCAAGATAGTGGCACCGTCATTTTAAAGAAAAATGAGCGACACTGGTGATATCAGCAAGACCGCGGTAGCACGATAGTAGGTTGGCATGGTTAATGTCAACGTACGTACAAGAGGACTATGTAAAAACCAAAGTTAAAGTATTATCGATAACAATAGACAACAGAAATGCGAGGCGCAAAAACCATGGACGCGACTGAACGAAAAATTTATGAAGTACTTTTAATGCTCCAAGTAAATTCACCTTGACATACACAACGCGTGACCCAATCAAAAAAATCTACCAAGCCTGATGTCTTTTGACGGGATATATTCTGACCCAGGGACCTAAGCTGCATATTACTCAACCAGTCACTCCACCCAATTCTAGAGATTCAACCCAAACATCGGTGATCAAACACCTTACGGCAACGGAAATACTCAGCGCATAACCATATTTCGCAATTCTATGGGAGAACGGAGCACACTGCAGTTCGGAACATAAAACCTATCAACTTCAACGAAATATTACGTCACCGTATGTTATATACATATATATACATATAAATATGTTTTAGAGATTAGAGGGCGTACACTGAGTTATAACGTTTATTGTGAGATTTCGATCCAAACTAGGACGCGCTGTCAAACGTGAATGAGTGATTGAAAGGGATCGCTAGCTCCGTTCGTTTTTGGTGTACTGTCCGTCTGTTTGGTTCTCTATTCTACATCGGGGTCTTGTTAAGATGACGTAATGTTTGTCAATCTCGACATGCCGATTGAACGAGTTACTCGAGTGGAGAGCATCGAGAATCAGTAGTCCCCCTTTTCTGTTGGCCCGGATGACTATCTTTGCGTTGTTGATGCTGACCTCATGGCCTGTTTGTGCACAGCGGTTCCATAACTGCGAGTGTGAATCAGCGCTCCGTAAGGCTAAGCTATGTTCGCGTAATTGTCTGCCTGTCTCACCATTATATTGTTTGACACTCTCAAGGCATGGAATGGCATAAACCACCCCTGATTGTTCGCACTGGTCGACGCGATCTTTTCCGTGGAAGCATGCGTATATCGAAGGCTCGTGCAGCTTACACTGGACTGAAGCACTTGTGGCGTCGGCCTGATATTTCACTGAAGTCGAAAGGTCGTGTGTACTGTGCTACAGTGCGTTCAGTTCTGTTGTACGGTTGCAAGACATGGAGTATGCGTGCGGCAGATGTTCGTCGGTTGGAGGTTTTCGACAACCGATGTCTACGTAGTATGGCTACGATTGGATGGAGTAAGTAATATGGAGGTTAGGAATCTGATATCGGGTGCTACTTCTGAGAATAGTTTGTTTCAGCGCATGAAACTTAGTAGACTACGCTGGTTGGGTCACGTGTTGCGTATGACGAACACTCGTCTACCATACCGTGCCCTATTTAGTGTTCCTCCTAAGGAATGGAAGAAGCCATATGGAGGCCAACAGATGATGTGGCAACGTGGGATGAGAAAATGTACGGCGGAGTTAGGTAAAGTAGGTGTCTCGCGCCTTCGTGGTTGGAGTCCGAAAGACTCGTCGACTTGCTGGCTGGAGACACTGAAGGATATAGCGGCGAACCGTGAACAGTGGCGATCGTTTTGTCATTTTCTATTGAATGAGAGTAGTTGAGAGAGTGCGTTTGTACAGTTAGACTGTGTTCCGTGTGTTGGCTGCAGCAGCATCTCCTCTTTTCCCGCCTGTGTAGGTCCACTCCCTGTTTCCCTTGGATATTCACTCTTTTTATATAAACGTGTGACTCTGGTGAAAGGCAGCGGTCAGTGAGGCTGTTTAACGCTGAACGATGATGATGCTGATGACTCAATGTCAGTGTTGCAGTCCGTTGGAGCGTATGCCGAGATAAACCGCGCTTAACACTACTACCATTTTGAACGCCAACTGATCTCTGCAATCTCATGGCACACAAGCGACTGTTGACTGGGATCCAGTCTAGAAGGGCTGCTTGAGCCTCCTCACTTAAGACTATTCTTACCCCACGCTGACTCACAGCTGAGCCCCTGACTGGCAGGACCAGGAAACTACTTCGTCAGGCCTCTACCCACTGACCTTCCAGACATATTTGAATCTTCGGCTTGAGATAAGCTATCCTGTATAACTCGCTGGGTCATGGAGGCACGCAGGCCATCACACCACGTCAAGGTACAATCTCATTGTGACAGGAGTGAAAAAGAAGGGAATGTCCCAGTAACAAACAAGCAAAACAACCTAATTGCGCAAATGAAAATTTTTTGCAATCGTCCTGATTCGATAGAAAGTTACGACACAATCATTCATGCCTTGCTGTCATACTCTCTGAAGTTGCAGTCAACTGGTTGACGGATTTTGGCACATTCAAATAAAGAATGAATTCCCAAAGATTCGCTACACTTAGTATGTTCTTTTCAGTAGTGTTTCGCATGTGGGTGGATGAACAAAATGTCCCCGGTTATTATCGGTTATCAGGTAAGCGTACCCGGAATTCTCTTATCCGACCATCCCTATACCAGTGCGCTCCTTCGTTAGTTCCCCGCTGGAATCTCATTTGAATCGCTCGGAGCGTGAATGGACGATAAGTCCATTCAAGAATCATATGATGATTCGCCCCCTTGCTTGAACGACGAATCACCTTGTGATCTTTAAATGGACTAATCATCCATTTACGCTCCTAACGATTCAAATGAGATCCTAGTGCGATACTTTTAAGATATTTTGAGAATGATGAACTACAACGAAAGCAGTCCTGAGAAAGTTCCCTTGAGAACCCCCGCATGATATCACAGGCTGATTCGATAAGACAATCTGGATTTTCTACCATTTAAGCTCGAAGATATTAGGTTTCCACAGAAGCGGCCCGGAACGACAAATAAGCAGTGGCTACCCAAACGCTCCCATCGTATGGAAATTTTGGGTCCCATGAAGCAATTGTTGGGGACGAATTTCAACCTACTGAAACAAACAACCAGAAGTCTCTGATGGGCCAATTTCCAATGCTGAGAAAACGTTTTTATGGCTCGAATGAAGTTGGTTGGGATATAATACCCGGTGATTTCACTAATTGCAGGTTCTGCACGTATGCATTATATCGAAGTCTTAAAAATCTAAACAAACACGCTTTGTAGAACCATTGGCCCATAGTAATGACTTCCGAATTCTAACATCTCAGGACCCTTATGAATCAGACCGGCAGTCACTCAGGGGGGTAGGTGACAATTGAAGTCATGATTTAGGCGTAAAACAAAACTCATTTCTTCCTCCTATGGCTTGAAATGGGAAGTGGCAATTTATCCATATTGGAAGGCGCACATCAAAGGCTTTTGAGAAACCGTAGTCCGCCATCTATGGCTGATTAGTGTAATATGTAGAAAACGTTACACAACGGTGAAAACGTAAATGATCTGTCAGGGATACCTTCTGATTTACAGTAGCAACCTGAGAAAAGGGTCAGGCGAAAAGTTCATAGTAGATTAATTTGACAAATGCCAGTCGAAAATGGTACCTGAGGATTCACTTTACGACGAGGAAGGGTTATTCGAGACTGCTAAGACTAACTCGAATACAAATGATGAGAAGGGATTTATGAGCAGAAAAGCGATACTCAAGAATCTGACACTCGTAGGTAAAAACTTGTAATGCGTACCATCTGGCGCTTCGAGCTCCATCCCACGAACACCGGAAAGCAAAGTTTTGAGACCCGAAACACGGAAAATAATGGTCGAACGCACCGCATTAATTCGATTCATAAAGTACAACCAGAGTAAGCGAGCGACCAACTATGCGGAATACGAGCAAGCTCCCAAAGGCATGGAACATACGTCGACCAACTTCGTCGGAATTCAGGTTAGAGTGGCGAAAGAACATTATCTTAGTCGAATTACATAGGGTGAAAAACGAAAAATCAAGAAAGCGGCGATAAATCTGAGCCACAGGGAAAGCGCCGGGATCAAACTTGAAGCTGACGGTGTAAGGAACATTACTTACGACGGCCAAGCGGACAGAATAGGAAAAACGCCCGTGTGTAACGCAGTCCCACCACGTCCGCCATTTCACGTCAGTTCCATTTTACAGGGTAATAATCACATTAAGCCATTCTAGAGTCCAGAATTCTTTCGATGGTATGCATTCCGACTGGCCATTGGCCCGTTTAGCTCCAGTTAATTGGGTATGGCTAAAGGAAATAGAAAACAATACCTCACTTCACCTTGACAGTGGGAAACATTACGTGTAGCAGGCGTACCGAAGTCAAATCAGGGATGTAGAAATAATGAACGAAAATCAGCCAAAGTTCACCCCTATTCCTTTACCTCCGGACACATCGCATCCAAGATCTACTTAAGTAGACCCATGCTCAGCATATTTACCAAGTCTCCAGGCCGTTGGCCCCCAATATTTACGACATGGTAACTAAAGAATTACAACCTACCTAAGAGTCTGGATAGTGCCTTGCAAGCTTCTCGGGCTGAGGCCTTTCGAGGCAATCACTGTCTATCAAGTCCCGTCAGTGTCTCCTTCGGTGGATCTTAATCACAGAAGCACTGATTGCATGACTTTCTACTCCGCCCCTGGACCACTCTCGTGGCTAATCACTGCAGATTTCCAAGAGAAGGGAGGTCTTGCTATCGCCATGAGTAGGCGTGTAAACAACTCTAACTTGCGACGGGACAAGAATGACTTCAGCTTAAGTAGTTCACCCCTGAACTTTGGGGCTTCTGTGGCAAATTGGTCTACCCATATAAAATCTGAGCTTGTAATCATCCCTAGTTCCTTCACCTATCTAACTACGTCTACAGTGAGCAGTACCTGGCCAAGTAAAACTGTGATATTTTAGATGCTTCGGGTTAACATATGTCTTTTAATCTCATCAAGGGGCAAGTCCTACCTGTAAGCCAAATCTAGGGCAACCCCTGTGCCACCACCATGGTATTATCCGCCCGCTGGCCATACCTCTTGACATCTTCGAGTAAAAAAGGGCTGGATGGTTTTAGGGCTGAAAGCAGAACTTGTGTGAAGAGCAGTACCACGATCGGTCCAAACTCCAACCCTTGCGGAACGCTACTCGGGACGTCAAGCCTGGCTAAACACTTATCCCCTATCCTCGCTTACAATGTCCTCCGACCTGCCCCGAATACCAAATGATTCCAGATTGATTAGAATTAGGCGATGATTTACAGCATCAAACGTCTTTTTGAAGTGAGCATAATGTGCGTCAACCCGCCTAATCCCATCCAATCCTCGAGTGACTTCACTCAAGTGGTTCACGGGCGTTGGCTTGCACAGTATAACGGTGTTCACGTAGCCAAACGAGAGTCCAGAATGCTTCCGTCAGCAAGCAAGAAAATCGGCGTCCACTAATATCATCGAATCCCTTCCTCATTATCATACAGTGCTTGGTTCCAGCTGTCAAATGGTCTCCTAGTAGGGCAGAAGTACAAACATGCACACTTGAAATGCATTTGTTGCTGAATAAGGAAGCCTGGGGGATTCAGCCTGGGGGTTATAGTGAGCGCAACGGTGGAAACGAGAAGTGATATGCGTTCGGGTTTGTCAGCCAGAGAAGATATTTGTTGGGATGTGTCCAATGGGATACCAAGCCGGAACCGACTTGTATGCCGAAAGCCACCTTTGTCCATAAGGACCCCTTCCTTGTACCCTCCCATGTGTTCTCCTGCCCCGATTCTTTGGCAGATTTTGCAGCTTGCCTACATCAATGCTAAACAGGAACAAAAAAACAATACCCCCCAATAGCAACATATTTTAAATATCTACCATTATCTCCCAATTAAGCTGTCCACCTCCGTTGTGCTTGTGCATTAGTGCCCTCGGTGCGGGACGCGACGAGGTAACAGCAGTGACCCAAGCACATTGGGCGGGCATCTCGACTGCGCCAATGTTCTGGTGCAGCAAGATTGGCAGAACTACTCAGAGTTCACCTCTCAGAGGCGATTTTCAGATTGATTATACAATAACCGGTCAGCCTCAACCACTAGCACCAATCTGATTGACAAATAATTAGTCCAGACACGCGCACACTTATTTACCCTTACCCCATGACTCTCAACTCCTGCCTACAATCCTCTTGCCCCATGTTGTACGAGAACCTATTCATGCACAATTTTATTTTACTGTTTCTTACAACAAATTAGGAATTCTTATGTATACCTCCAGGACTTCCTTGCCATCGGGTCGCTGCCCATCAAGTTCCCAAATTCTGCTCACTTTCTCGCCATTTTGTTGCTCCAGGCGGCTGAACGTACCACAGCAACAAGCAGTGTGGATTTGTTTAGTGGTAATCAGTGGTGCCCTGCTGCCAGCCGCCAACCAAGTGACCCCAGGAATTCCATCTTTTGCATCCACATTTTCTGTCCATCCCCAGTCATTCTTTTTACTTTTCTCTCTTATCTGACCTCACTTCTTTTGTGCGGCGTGTCACTCTTCCGGTTACAATGCGTTCCTGTTTAGCTTCTTCCAGCCACGTCTTTATCTTCAACCAATTCGACTTAACCATCCGGCTGCGTGGTTTGGGCTTGGCGGCATGCACCACCAGAAACTAGTCAACCGACCTTAAATTGAATGTTGCATGCGCATCTGTTCAAACTTTGAGGTCGTGATGCTGCTCATGTGAATCCGTTTTGCCATGGCTTACTCCGTCCAATTAGTTATCCATTGCACCATAGCGGTCTTCTCATTTGCTCAGTCGAACATCGAGATCATGCATATCGCCTGTTTCGGCTGTTTCCGAGAAGCAAACCACATCCAATGGATGAAGGGATTTATTAGGAGAGAAACAATGTCATGGCCATTATTTAGGAGCGCCACAGCAGATATCCCATCTTGTACACAATCGACCGAACGGTGAAACCTACTTATTAAAAAGAGACGCCCGGCATACTAAAGACAGTCATCCGATTGCAGGAAACTGGAAAAATGTGGTTGGTTTTGGAACAATGTTTGCTTCTGGATTCAAAACGGAAGCAAACAATTAATTAAAATCCTGTTGTACCATAGGAGGAAACTGGGTAACTTTTTGCCATATATCATTTTGGGGTTGGAGCCTTGGGTTCTGGTGTCAGTCTCCGTAAACAATAGCGAAAGCAGTTGAAACCTCCATTGCTGTTGAGCTTGGCCAATTTGATTTTCTGATTAGTCCTTGGTAGGCTATGCTTTGAAAGCAGAGCACATAAATATCCAAAAACGAGAAGGAACGTTTATAATCCATTTTAGAGCTTCTGTTTAATTAGTGGTTCTGAAGCTGGATCCAGGATGTGAGACTTCAAACAAACATTTGCTTTAAGCGAAATAAAAGTTACGTGTAGCTCCCCGAGTGTAATCCGTGGAAAAATCGTGCTCCCATTGTGGTGGCATATGAATGGTTTGAAGAGTCTCCAGTCTAATGGAGGAGAGACCTTGTCAGGATTAAGCAAAGGGGTTGGGAAGGGGAAAGAAAATGACATCACCGCTTTGTGCTCAAGCCTGGAAGGATACCTTCTGACGAGGCCAATGGCCAGCGGAATTCTATGCGTAAATACAGGTGAAGGAATATCTTTCCTCTTTTCGGAGCGGAGGCATGCAGCTTCCAATCTGGTAAACACTTTAATGATGACGACAGGGTAGACTGGCATATTTTGGGGCATCACTATCTTCAGCGATAAGCCGAACACTCTGGGATAGCGAGAAAATATATACAGGTTCGCTGACGAGCAATGTCAAATATTCGTCATTCAAGCCAGTTTGGCATTAGACCTGACCAACATAGAATGTTTTCGGAGGGCTGTCCGTCGTCCAAAGCGACTCATGAGAGATGCCCTATTTTTGATTGACTGAAAGGCTTCAGAGTAGGACCACCATTACCTCGGCCGGTCCTGTTTCTCCTGAGGGGAATATAACCTACAAGCTCCATGTGATGCGCTCAGAAAGCCCGGTTTCAGTGATGAAACCAACTTCTTTGTTGGAGGGCAATGTCAGGTTTTTTACTCTTGACATTTCTTCAGTTTATACTTAGCGTTGAAAAGAAATATGAATAGTCGGCAGGAGATTTCGTCTGTAGCACAGTTCCCTGGTCCGGGGAGCAAATGAAAAGGTGCAACACTGAATTCAAACGGTGGAAGGGGGTAGTTGCAGTTTGGAGTAGCAGTTTATGTTGACCGAATTTTGAGAAAGTTTTGCGGTAATGCCCTACGGTTAGCTAAGTGTTCTGGTGACACCGTAGTTTAACAAGAGCAAGCTAAAAGCGGCTGAATTAAAAGAGGAATCAATGGATGTTGAAATTATAAGATTTCCAGGAAGCTGCTTGTTGCCTGGCGGGAGGGACAAGGGCAATTTAGACGCGGCTGGTTTTGCTCAGTAAGATAATAGCTATTGTCGGCTTATTGAATTCTTCGGGCTACGACGGAGTAGGGAGGGTGCAGGAGTATGAATTTGAAAAAATAGTGAGTTAACGCCGCCCCGTTTGAGTGAGGCGCATGGGGATCCGCCCAGAAAACTAGGGGCTTAGGGTGGCTGCGCTGGTTTTTAGGTGAGCGAAGGAATGTAAACGCCAGATTCAGCTGTAACTGTCACAGTGGGGGAGGGCGATGATTCGTGAGGATTTGCACTGAAGGTGTAGCCATTTGGCGAAACAGCCGCGTTGGAGTTGTTTGGTGTTCGTTGAAGCGCATCACGGAATTGTGTAAAGATGCGAGCCCTGAGAGGTCTGACTCGATATGGGAGTGGAGGCCAAGTTTATAAGTTTTAAGGTATCAGGGGCTATCTGATCCTAGGTACATTCCGTGGTTGGTTCGGCGATTTTTTCTCCGGGAGACCCGCACAAGGTATTGCAGCAAGGCGATTGCTAAAATTTTCCGACTGGACAGCGGGTATGTACGTTGTCGAGATAAATCCAACAAAACTGGTGACGCTGGTTGCTCAGCGGCATATCTAATTCGGGAAAACTGGCTTCTTTTAATAGCGCTGTCAGAAATTTTGTTTCCATTGTGTGCCACAGTGGCATTTGCCGGCTTGATACAGCAAAAGAAGAACTTAGTAGCTTTCATAGAACAGCCGCCCGGGGTACGGTCCACATCCATAGACTGGAGTGCAATAACCCCGGACAGCTTTCGCGGGCGCGTGTTGATTCTGACTTTAAAGTTTTCAGTGAAAAAACCAGAACCACACTGAAGTAAGGGGCGGTTGGTGGTAAGCAGTCTGACCACGCAATAAGTCTCTACTTGTGGCGAGGCTACATTCACAGCAATATTGTTTTGCTTAAATTTGGAAGCGATAGTAATCTTACCTTGCTGGTTTTTAAACTGAGTAGCCAGAAAATCAATGTCGGAGAAAATCGGATAACGGTTTTGAGATGACTTGCGCACCCCCACGATTTGGTACGGATAATAAGCCATGCTGCAGGCACCGAATACAGCCCTATTAGCTGGTTCTGCTGAAACTCCATCCGGGATGTAAAAATAAAGCATTACAGGAGTTAGTGAATCTCCATATTGTTTAGGAAGCCGCGGATTTAATGGACTTCCCAGGAACCATTAGGTTTTGCCAGTCTGATATTTCGCCAGCCTTTGACTTGCGTGAAGAGCGGGTTTAGTTTAGGGATGGCGTCCTCGGTCGCTGGAACCTGGATCACGACGGCCTACAGCGTCTGTATTAGAGAGCCAGTTGTTCCGTCAGCATCAGCAACAAGGTCATTGAGCAGTACTGAGCATATGTACCCTATATTCTTTTGTCTACTTTAATCCTTTGCCCATAACCCAAGACAATCACCACACATGAATTTTTGCACTTTTCTGTATGCCTTTTCTAGGTTCTGCCTAAACTTGCCTCATCTGAGTAAAAACAGTACTCAATCGTGGCCTGCCGGCTTTTATTGAGGTGTTCAAAGAAGCTTTATACGACTGTGCCAGTATTCATGGATTGTGGCGCATTAAACAACTGATCTGATGATGTCGGTTTTTCGGCCGCCTAAAGTGGGAAAAGCGCGATAGTAGGTAACATTTAGCATTTGAACGCCGGTCACGTTCATAACCGTAATCACTGTATTTATTATTTCCGATTTCCGCGGTCTTATAGGTAGTTATCCCATGACTGACGCTGCAACCAGTGGCATTCGAGATGGCCTAACGTAGCGAATCTGTAAACAACTATACATACGAATGTATCCATGAAAACCCCTGCCTGGCAATACACGAAAAACGTTGGTCGTTATAAAAGAAACTGCATGAAGCAGCTTTCATTATACATGAAACGTCATGACCTCTTCAGAAGTACTTTGCATATCTACCCTGATGGATTCGCATGTACATCTCCTGTAGGCTGAGGGGACAGAATGAAGGTGTTACTCATACAGCAAATGTGTGGATATTCCAAGGAGAGGAGTACTGCTCGAACCAACAATAACAAACACAGTCAAAAGTGGCTTTACGAAAGGCGTTGGGCGGAGTGGAAACGATCGCCAAACTGGAGAGACCAGCAGCCCATCTCCCGCCGAAAATTCCCCATCACTTTCACGGGCAGGATCAAGAAGAGCAGAGGTCAACAACGGACAAAGCCACCTAATTTCTGGAGACCGCAAACGAGTAGACCAAGTAAAATTGAGCGCCAAACAGTCTGAAATAAGTCGGCGGATTGAACGTGGCTGGGCGTGATGGGGTTCTGGCTTTGATAGTTAACCTACCACTGGAGATTTAGGCAAAAACTCGGAGACTAGCTGACTTCGACGGTCACCCCAGTACACAGATGAACGGCCAGAGATCACTGTTTAACTTGTAGGCCGGTAGGTTTGAAGTCCGCCGTGCCAATGGAATCATTCTGTTATAGGGTGGTTAGCCACCCGGAGACAATCTAATGGCAACAAACCAGCTTGGTTTTTGACAAAAATTTTCAGGGCTGATGAACCTGAATAACCTCATCCATGAAGTAACCAGTGGAATGAACAGGAGCAAATGAGTAGAAGTGTGTTGACCGAACCCTCAGAAGGCCTTTGATTCCTTGAACCAAGGGCACCTTGAGCAGAAACTGAAGGGATTTGAAATAGTCGCTAAGGTAAACAAATGAACATCGCGGGGTCCGAAGGTTAAAGCTTTCGGGGTAAAACTAGACGGAATGTGAGTTTGCTGCACAGAGGGGTACCCCAAAGAACCCGTCTCAGGACCAACCCTGTCGACGGCAAAACTGATGGATTGTGTCATGTTTGCTGATGGAATCAAAATAACGTTGATGCTCGACAGACGGTACCAAATAAACTTCAAGGGCTGCCGATAATTCGTGACCTTCCGTTAATTTGAGCAAGAATCAATGCACATGGAAGAGGATACCAACCCGTCAAGCTTTACGGTTACCCTCGGACAGCCGATCACAATGACACAAACGTAGCAGGCAAGTATCCTTGAAGCGGTGCTAACTGCATCCTTCAAACCTCGTCTGCAGAGCCATAAATCTGCAATAGTACACGGTATGGCTTACGACGAAGCAAAAGGATGGTAGGATAAAGGGGACCATGCATTTCTCCTGCCACTGTTTGACTGACTCATAGGACCTTATTTAAAATGTCGTGCCAAGCATAAGGACCGTATATAGCAAAAAATAACAACACGCTCTCTAGGTTCAGAAGAGACAAAGATAAGATATGTATATGTGTGCAAGGGTCTTGGTAAAAAGTGTTCCAGACTCAAATTCTCCCAGTTATTTTCATTCCATAAGAGATATAGTCCATTTGACGGATAATTCTAGGCCATTATTGGCTAGGCGGATTGCAGAAAGTGCAAACCTTTTAGACAAGACAGTTTACCGAAATGTTTACCGTTCAACATGTGGCCATGGAGCTTAGCTTTAGCTATTTCTGCCCAGTGACAATTGCGGCGGTTGGCAATACACCGAGAAGGAAAACAAGTTATCTTTCATATTGTTGTGCAACCATTGTAGCACGGAGCCAACTGCTGTCATTGAGACATCCGTACCAAGGACGAAGTGAGAATCGTCAGATTTCAGTTGGGTTAAGGGAGCCTTGTGGACCAACGTTATTCTTGCTACTCAAAAGCCGTTTACTCCAAACACCTGGTTTCTAAATGACAGGTACGATGGATACCGCGACGGGATTGGATTACCAATACTGCCATTTTATTAGGCAATTTAGGGTGGGACAACAAAGAATGATTTGGCCATGTCTAACGAGCGCTATAACTGAACTTCCAGTGCTCAGGGCCTCAATGATATCGTTCAGGCAGTCAGTCATGCAAGTAGTGCAGGGTTTCTTGCAAGGGAGCCATTCTGTCCACGTTCAATAAGTTTATGCTTCATAAGGTAGGCTACAAGACTATTCTTAATCAGACGTTCCATGATCCTAGAAAATAAAGGGTGTGGTTTATTGGGCGGTAATTTGCTGGGTCATAGCGTGTGCGCTTTTTGCGAAGGGGTATAGTCACAGAGGTTTTCCACTGCAACAAGAAGGTGCGGCACTGAATGGATAAGTTGAAGATGTTTGCCAACAAAATTGGGATATCGCTCCTAAATAATGCGAAGGCAGCCTGGGGCAATGAATCAGGTCCAGAGTGGTAGCCAATTTCGGTTTTAACTAACAGGTGAGCTACGTCCTTCGGAAGAAATACAACTGTTGAGTACGACTCTGTAGTCAAGCGAGATTGGCATGGGGTAGAGGGATTGCTATCGTTTACCAGGGCAGATGCAAAGAATTCACCAGAATATTCGGCAATCTCCTGTGGGTTGTTTGCATATATGTTGTTTTGAATGCTATATGGGACTTGGGTAGCTGAGGGCCCTGAAGGCATTTTCCGCGTTTTATCCTCTTTTGTCAATATAGTCGCACGTCATGTTCGTGCGCACTACATGTACTTGGTACTGTCCAAGATATAACGCATTGATTATGTTATCGCCAGATGTGGAGTTGGTGATGACTACAGCTAGTATTTGGCTGGGAACCCAAGTAATTTAATAAGCCAAGCTGTCAAATGGAGCGTAACAACAGTGTTTACAGGGGCCACCTGCCCGCTTATTCTTCCGACTGACTTGCTTTGGTAGGACAAAATGGAGCGGTTCCATCCATGGCGATTAGAGTTATTGGTACAGTCGGACTAAATGTGACTCTAGAATTTAAGTCGGCGGAAGCGCTTAAAGAGGCTTTGAACAAAGGTCACAGAAAACCAATTAGGTTACGGCCCGGAATTTCGTGTAGGAAACCGGGCGTACTGTTTTTAAGTGCAAAGTGGTAGTTAAGCTGCACTTGAAGTACTGCTTAGAGGACTGAGTAAAAACGGTAGAGTCGCTCGTGTGGAAGAGCTGCCGTAAGAGGCTAAATTAACTGAATTTTTAACTATAGAAACTCTAGACGTAATTTTATCATTGAAGATGTTCATACGTCACAGAACCGGACGGCGTAAACGCAGGGGATAGTTTTGTGCAATCTGAAGCTAGAACTACGAACTAACCTCTTCAGTAGCCAGTCACTTAACAGACGGGAATGATTGGCCGAACAGTTGGTAAAAGCGCAGTCAGTAAAATCTTTCAGGACCATGTCGGTTACGACATGCCACGAGGTTTTCCCTGACTTACAGAATTAAGAGTTAGACCAAATGCGTTGAGAGTTGCAAGTGAATTTGTATTGTTGTGTAACTAAGTACATCATGGGAAGATTGCAGAGCTGCCTTTGCTCGTAAGGATTTTATGGTTGCTTAGAGAACTCCCGAATACGACCCCAAACTTGTCTTCAATCGAATTCATAAACGGCAGTTGACAGGGCTCCTCAGTAGGCAGAGCAGAGGAGACCCGAGATAATATCTAGATGCGAGAAAGATACTAAGCAGACCGTGGTACCAAACTAGCAGAGTCACTACAATAAGCGAGAAGGTTAACCACAGCAGATACCGAGTGCCTAGAAAGATTCAGGGGTGAAGAATCTCAAAAAAGGCAACAACAGTGGAAACTAACAGATCGTCTTGCGGTGAAACAAAGACAGCCAAACATATAAAGGGTGAAAGCAGATGTTATAGAAAATGATGTTTGAAAGGAATCGATTTTCCATAAGCATTCAAGGTCATTATGGAAGCTGCAACTTGAAGGCTGAAGAAGCTTTTGATAAAAGTTTCGGAATGGTAAGCATAGAATCACACAACGTGAATTCACCTTGGCCTGGTTGGGCGGAATATGTCTTATGAGCTCAATTAGACCTTCGGTAGGACTGTGACTGATTGAATCATTGAAGTGCAGCAGCCGTTACCTGCCTAGTTTCGCTGTCGGTAATAAAAATCTAAAACTATTTGGCATTCGCGGGCCGTGACGTAATCCAGAGTGAAGCAGATTCGTTGCAAATGATGTGGCTGCGAGAATCGTCGTTTGGGTGATGCCAATAAGAAGGGCTCTAGGGGCTAAGGAATACGAACGATCAAAATTTTGGGGAACCGAATGAAAAGGTTCAAAAGCGAGACTCGGGATGAAACTAAAACAAACCGCCGAACGATCATGGGTTTTCTCGGGACTAAAAAAAGAACCAATTCATCGAGGTCCAAAAAAAATGTAGCATAGTGGTAGGCTGCCCTGGGCCGACGATTCCCAACTTAAATGGTGCAGCACTCCTCCAGATAAAGGCCTTAAATAAAACAAAACTGGGAGAAACTAAGAACGTTTATTCTCCCCAAGATGGGCAAAATCGAAGAACCGAGCACCATTTACCATGACACCAATCAGCGGAAAGGGCTCTTCAGGAAAAGTTTTGCCAATGTTATCAAATGCACACTCCGTGTTGAAGCAAATTAAATGTACCCGTCTCCTCACACTCTCGCCAAACTTTGATTTCTTACTTATCACCAAGACGTGGCTCAATAATCACACTCCTGACAACGCCATAATAATTACGGGCTACAGATCCTTCAGGATAACCGTGAAGCCCAGCGTGGAGGTGGCCGCCTTGTCTGCGCCAAAGAACCTATTCTAGCTGTTTTGTGCCAGGAAGCCACGCTAAACACCACCTCAGATTGCGTTTGGATTAGAGCCGAGATGGGATACAAAGGCCTTCTTGTTGGATACATCTACGGCCCCCTATAGTTCTTGCCAAAAAGACTCTTTGACGATAACACCAAAAATGAATACTGATTCCGACCCACCAGGTCCCAAGATTCTCGCTGGAGATTTCAATGCACCTAGCATATGCGGGCCCACGCTTTCCGCCGCAAATTACTTGCTTTCTTTCCTTGAAAGTATCCATGACGATAGCTGGATCCAACACGTAATTATTCCACCAAGAAACCCCAATGTTCTTGGCTTGATATTTACGATAGGCTCAACTGACGTCCAAACGTCCACTGAATCTGGTCTACCTGGGTGCGATCATTTGCCTGTTAGCTGTTTATCTACATTGCCCCTCCTGAATGGGTAACCCTCATCTAACCTAAGGCCGTATATCAGAGCTGACTGGAATCACCTACTCCGCATTTTTCCCATCAACAGAGGTACACTCGGCCGCTGATCGGTTATACTTAACCTGTACAAGTGCCTTGAAGCCATTACTCCGTCCCAAACGCTAAACTCCAGCGGGACTTTTCTAGGATCAGAGGTTTTGTTTCTGTTGCAAGCTCTAAACCAGCCAAGCCCAAAGGCAGCACTGGCAAAATTGCTTAAACGCATAATTACTTCTAAGTCCCCAGCTACCCAAGTCCCATATAGCATTCAAAACAACATATATGCAAACAACCCACAGGAGATTGCCGAATATTCTGGTGAATTCTTTGCATCTGCCCTGGTAAACGATAGCAATCCCTCTACCCCATGCCAATCTCGCTTGACTACAGAGTCGTACTCAACAGTTGTATTTCTTCCGAAGGACGTAGCTCACCTGTTAGTTAAAACCGAAATTGGCTACCACTCTGGACCTGATTCATTGCCCCAGGCTGCCTTCGCATTATTTAGGAGCGATATCCCAATTTTGTTGGCAAACATCTTCAACTTATCCATTCAGTGCCGCACCTTCTTGTTGCAGTGGAAAACCTCTGTGACTATACCC
>LUCM01004184.1:46828-78039 GCA_008360955.1 Fasciolopsis buskii
CGGAATTTCGTCAATCTCTAGTGAATCTATCATTGTTGCTTGATCAATATTTACATCAGCAGCAGCTGTTCCATGTCCGCCCTACCGAATACCGGTTCACTCTCCTTACTCACATCGCAGACGATCCACAAACCAGATTAGCCTGCCCGTCTATTTAAAAATAAATAAATAAATAAGTAAATAGACCGGGATTGCTGAGCCATATATCTTGGTTTGCACTGTGCGTTCCAGAAATTTCCTTCTCTGAGCCCATCGTAAGATTGATCGCTTCTTAATCCGAAGCTGGCAGCTAGGCCGGACTGCCGCCCGCCTTTTTTCTCCCTCTTCCAGGCCGCATAGCTCTGTGTGAATGAAATCACTCACCCATGCTCCGACCCTCGCGGTTTCGGCTCGCTTGCGACCATCTGATCCTGGAATACGATGTCTTCCTTACCATACCCGTATCATATTTGAATTCCTTCCTGCGCATCACACGTACACTGGAGTTAGCACAATAGTGCGGGGAGCGGTCGCATCCACCGCTTTGGCCGACGCGCATCGGGCGGGCAGCTCGGCTGCAGCAGTGTGCCGGTGCAGCCAGGTTGGCGAAATATCCCTCTTGCGTTCACCCTCAAATGGTATTTTTCAATTTAGGTGGCCAGCACTCGGTCAGCCCCAACCACTAGCACTGTTAACGTAAACAGCACTCTAGCTCCTTCGTTCACGTGCAACTCTTTGTACTGGCTTCCTCATGCTCCTTCTAAAAATTCTCTTGCCAAAACCATACACAGCGGACTCACGAAGGACCGTATTTTTATTGGCATCTGATATAAACTGACGTTCACAATGCATCTTGACATTCGAAAACAGCTGAAGACCATTATTTTTCATCAATTTCTATTCTGATCCGCGAACTTTGCAATATACCGGTGCTTCTGGCAACTCTTCTCCACACCGGTCCGTCAGACATTGCCTCATTTTATTCCGGTTCTCTTCCTTCTTTTGTAACCCCACCTGCATCTCCGGACGAAGCTGAAATTCTTGAAATCAAAGTTGCTTAAAACAAACCTTATTTATTAGTCTTACGATTACACAATTCCCATCCCGTGTCGCTATTTCTCTTGCTCAACGGACTGTGCCTTCAGTCTTTTTGCGTTTCATACTGCCTTATATTATGTCCAGTCTGGTTTTGACTCACCTCCATCACGTTATCACATCCGTATTTTTCCTCACTCTGACCATGCAACCCTCTTGAGTGCTGAGGATCCCGACAGCCATCGTTCTCCGAACATATTATGCGCCCGAGATACACACCTTTGATGCATTCAAACATAGTATTACTCGCATTGCAGGACTGGAAAAATCTTCACGAACTATTATTTAGCTTTGATTTAAAAGTTGGAACCTCGTGCCCAGCAAATCACATTGTCTGCGATGATCTTTTGAGCGAAAAACTTTGTACTGCATTTCTGGTTTCAGTTTTTTGTGCCTGTACTGTGCCTCCAGAAGCCACCCCTCTAATCCACTAAGCGAACCTGCCTGTATGCCTCGGACATCTGGCGTCCTTGGCACACTGAACTCGGCTTGAGCTTTGCCAAGTCGGATGAGCGCAAATGCACGGCGGCGAACTAACGGATGCTAACAATCATCAAGTGATTGGCCCATTGAACCCAAGCCTCCACTCTTTTCCGGGAGCACATCGGCTAACTTCCGATATGATACCAACACCCGTCCATGGTAACATCCCGCCACGTATCCCCCCACTTTTATTCACTTGCTCTCTAATCCAAGGCCCTTTTCCTTATCCCTGCTCCCAAGCGGTCGCCCCAACTGCCTTTATCCTAATAACGTTGGAATATTTATCCTTGTCTCTTCCCAGGCTACCTGACAAACTTGACACTTGTCCTTTGCTCTCCATTCTACGATCCACCATAAGACTCTTTTCTCGACCCTTTGTTGTCCATCGACCGCTTTAACCGCCCTATCAATCGAACACGGTTTTCCTCACCCCTGCAAGATCCAAAAGAAACTTCAACCCCAACAAGGACGTGCACGTACCTAATAACCGGCTTTATCTCCAACGTTTTCCACGGCCTCTCCGCCACCTTCTAGATTGCCAGTTCCGCCTCGAGGATGTCACCAACGATCAGTTCCTCGCCGGCTAGTTTATTAAAATCAACTAGATTTGCTCCCTCACGACAGCAGTGCGCTTTCCAAACCCCTTATTATTTGGCCACCTAGAGAGTCCACCTCATGGACTTAAATTTTCCGGTAAATTTTTTCTACTCCTGTCTAGCTCTCTCTCTGACTCACAAAATGAGGGATTTAAGGCCGCTTCCAGTCAAAAACCATCACGATATTATCCTGTTAACAGTAATTTGCTTAACCGACCGCAGCTCAACTTCATTTTTTTGGCGGGTTACAGTCACTACCAACCTAACAGATCAAACCGTATATGAGGTGATTGCCTAATCTTTGTAAAGCAGCCATACACAGGAAGCATTCTTCGACGTCCAATGCTTGGTTCTCTACCTGACATCCTTTGGCTTTACATGCAACCGTTGGAGCCCTGAACGTACATAGTATGTAAAAACTGACCACCAAACTCGAATAAGTTTGATATCTCTCCTCTCATTCGAGCTTTCCTTTATCTTCCTGGTCTTGCTCCAGCGAGCAGATTAGTGTAGATGACTCCAGTGCCCCTAAAATTTGCTGGTCCCCTTATCCATCCCACCAACCCTAATCGACGTTGTTCTTGAAATGCACGCTGGAGAATAGACTCAGCCTCTGCTAACGCCCGTAAAACTTTGTAATATTTTAGACCTAATTCTTGCGCATAACATTCCTAATGTTAAGACTAAAGTGCTCAAACCCTTTCCTAAGAGTGACCATAGGGTAGTCACATGTAGGTTCCTCCTACGGGACAAAGCCCTTTCACTCAAGTGTAAACACCATAATTTCTCTCCTCATATGTCGGCTCTTTAAGACAAAATCCCTGACGCTGCGAAACCTCGATTGGTCCAGTTGCTTTTCACTTCCTGATCCGCAGAATGCGGCAGATGAACTTCAAGTAAAACTTTTTTTAACAGTAATCGTCTGTCTAGTTGGATACTTCAACATAAACCCAAGAAACCTGATAAACCTTGTCAGCTTCGGACGAAACTTATTAGGATCCAGAATATCTTCAGTAAAACAGGAAGCGTCTCACTTTTAAAGCAAGCTAACCAATTTCAACAAGATTTTCTTGCTAAATCCGACCTGAGGTTCAAAAGAAACGACATGTCAGCTCTTGGATCGCCTAACACAGTTTGGAAGACTTCCCACCTTTTCAGGGCCCGTTTGCAGCTCAATTCTTCGGCCATTCCGAACTTCATCATATTCACCATCTTACGCGTACCTTCTTCTTTAGATATTTTGGAAGCATTCAACACGCTTTTACTCTCGTTAATGACAATCTGTTACACTCTGAAATCCATCCCATGCTGACTTCATTTCGTTCAAAGTTGGTGGCATCGTGGCAGTGATGAGATGTGCTAAACATCAGGCTGTACTCTGATGTTATCCCACCAGTCACAATTTGCACCGCTGGTTTAGGTCTTCCTGTGCTTCTTCTAAGTCTGTCCTCCCTCTCCATGTCTAGCGCTTTATTCCCGTCAGAATGGATGAACTCTTTTTTTGTTCCACATCACAAAAGGCGTTCTTTTGCATAATCCCGAGAACCTTTGCCGTATTAACCACATTCCAATTATATCCAGGCTTATGGGAAATGTTGCTAAATAACAACTAGCGAAGTTTCTTACCACTCACAAGCTTACCAAACCCCCCCAAACATGGCTTACTGAGGGGCCGATTTTGCCACACTTGTCAGTTTGAATTCGCGAATCTGATAACCCAGAATGCGGATTCCCACCGGCCAGTGATGATTATCATTTTAGACGTCACAAGATTTTGACCGCTTATCTACTCCCTACTTTGAGTGGACATTAGGAGGCATGGAATAACAAATCCATTGTTATAGTGATTATCCTCTCGCTTTCTGATCGCTTTCAGGTAGTCAATGACACCGGTTGTTTTCCAGAGTCCTGCGCTATTACCAGTAGGGTTATTTAGGGTAGCGTCCTTGTTTCTCTTCTATTCCTTAACACATATTAATATTTTTAAGGTTATTCGTCTGGGCGTGGGCAATTTGCATTAAAATAGTATACCTATTTGGAGCCAGTTTATTCAAATGCAACCTTGCACTTAACAATGAAGACCTAAAGTCTCCTAATATCTGACGTTCCAAGTGACTTACGAAGTTCTCCAATGACAGGAGTTCTCTAAACACATATTAAGGCCAGGCTTCCCATGGATCCCTCTCGATAAATAGCCTGCCCATTGCTGTATTTTGAACGGTTAGGAATTTAGGACAAACGTATTCCCGCTCTTTCAACTTTCATGAGCAAGCCCACTATCAAACTGCCGTAGCTGAAGCAATCGCTACAATAATCTTAAGGGCATTCCGCATGCACGATTGCAGGATTATCAACTTCGCATCGTATGCTAGGCACCATATCGAAAACTGCCCAATTGCCTTCACGCATATGCGTAACGTTGATCGAACCGCAATCGAGAATATGCAGCGGGCGTTCAATAGAAGTCCCTTTTGTCCTCCATCTAGCCTAAACTACAAGGACAGATGCGCGCTCCTTGATCTTAGACCACTACTATTTTGTCGAGTCAAGTTAAACCCTGCATTCCTCTTTATTCTTTGCTATAATTATGTTCATTGTGCTACAAACGTCGTACATTACGCTGGTGGTCCCTCGTACCTGTATTTTAGTAAATCCCGCACGATAAAAATACCCCTGACTGGACTACCGATCGAGGCCAAATTTTCACAGTCTCTTACTATGAGCTGTGGAACAAACTCACCGGTTTCCTGTGATCGTGCCCAACTTCAGTTCCGTTCAAATCCCAGTTGGTACAGTCGCTAAATTTTCCGCTCCCAGGCAACCTGACACAAACTAATATTAGATTAGATGGGGCCTGAGAACATGGGTTAGAATTCCAGTACATGAGAGAGTTCACGGCACACACCATCTGGAGCTCATGGAGTTCAACTTCACCTCTTATCAGCCCACTCTCTTGCACATTCACGCTAATATATTTTTCGCCCCCTGTCCTTCCTGCAGTGGATGTACCCTCGTTAAGGTTAGCATAGTTGACTGACCATGGAGCCATTATCAATGTGGGCTAAACAATTTGTCAAAATACTATTTGATGGGTTAGTTCTCTCATCATATTGTGATTTGAAGCAGCTTCACCCTGTTAGCTCCACTCACCTCATGTCATCATATCCCTTTTGCTGACGGGGCGGCGCTGAACAGGCCGTTCTTGCTAACTGCAAACCCACATCTACCCTAAAACTGCTGCTCTGGCTCGGGTTTAGTTGTCACACTTTACGCAACAGAAGCACTTCGGTGCAGGCCTACTCTCTAGGGCTAAATAAACACCATAATCCCAAGCTCGCACCCAATCAGACTACCTCTCTCTATCATCTTGCGGATCCTCCATCCAAGCTGGACGCGCTGTCAGCGGGTCCACCCCCGTAAGGGCAAGCCCTAATCTACTGTCATTTCGCTTCCGCTAGGACATTGCTAGTCATGTCTGGAGCTGGAAAACTGGTCCGCTCAACACAAACTAAGCCGCTAATCTACCTGACTACCTGGTCTGAAATAGATCTTTACGATGAGGCAAAGAAATGGTTACTACTGCCGCTGCAATGGCCTGCGCAGCCCCTCAAATTTTCTGCCCGTGCTGCCGTCTTAGATCAAAATCTGCGTCAATAAAAATGACAGCATAGATGGCATTCTAGACTAGTGCACTTAATAACTGTTTTTACCTCTTACACAAACGTTTCCCGCTCCAAAGTACCTCTCATTCCTGCTTGTCGCCAGCTACATATGAATGAATTCAGCAGCCTTTGGAGTTCCCTGTTTAGAATAGTCTTCACAGTATTCCGTCACCTTCTTTAGCATTTTATCGGCGCTTTATTGTTGTCAAATGCGACTATCTTATCCAATTTGCATGACGTTCTGCTTGATTTTACCAGCTTCCAACCAATTATCATATTTCCGCCGCTATTCTTCTCTTCAGCCTAACGTTTTTGGTGATTACGTAAGGTTCTTGACGCTTGGGAAACCCCTTCATATTTCCGCCTCGGCCACTGAGCTCCGGTCAGGTATTGCGCCAGCAAAATCTGATGTTACTTTTCGGTATATTTCTCTAGTAGTCCAAGTTTGCAGTAATCCTCTTAGCCATTTTGCGTGTCCTCTGCATATTACCTGTACAAATTTGGTCTTGCCTTGTGCATGCCTGTCGCAAATCGACAAGTATATGATATTATTATTATCATAATTATTAAGTCCCATTACCGGGCAGTTGTGCAGCAGCACACTGCTGATATGAACGTCCAGCCATAAGGTCGTTGGGCGGCGTAAGGGAAGCAGCCAAATTACGGCTTGAACGAAAGATGATAGCCTCGTTACAACCGTAGCAGTGACAAACAGTTGCCGCCGTTAACGTCAGCTATTGTTCTAGTCCAAAGTTGCAACGATCAGGGGCATTTGACGGCAGCGGAGTGGTACGAGCGCCTTTGAAAGTTCTGTTTGGCTGACGTCGATTCTCAAAAATGAGAAAGCGCATTATCATCAATGTATTCAACTTTTGGGCGGTGGATTGCAATCATATCGGAGCATTCCAGTCAATCCACCGTAAAACTATTGTGGCTACGACTATGCAAGAGAAATCTGATTACGGCATGGTTGTCATGAAGGTCCGTGCATCAACTCAGCACAGAGAAAAACAACAGCGGGCGTGAGAAAACTTTGAGCAATGCTGAGCCAAAGCCGAACGCCAAATTAAAAACGTTTGATTGGCAAATACTTCGACAGCGACTTGTAAAGTTAGCCAGTAGGCGAACGCCGGTTATTCTGTAATGTGTTATCACATGGACTCAAAACGAGAACCGCTGTCGCCGTGCAAAAAAGCATACATGGTTTGCATGGATTGTCGACTGGGGAAAGACACCTTCCGGTGGGTTTCACACAAGTCACAGTACGAAATGGACAACACAAGAGAGAACCACATGAGCCGAAGCCAAATAAGCGAAACCAATAGCGTAATCACTCAAATTACAAAATCCACTATCGCGGTTCACGACGTCCTCGTTAAAATAGCCAGTTTAAAACTCGCTAGGCGGGTGCGAACAAACAGACTTCCAACTAAACGGAATCAGGCGCAAAATAAAGCAGCAAAATCATCGGTACAGCCGTGGCGTCATGGATCCCTGCACTAGAATTGTTTCCTGGAGGACCTTCTTTATCCTATGGTTACGATATCCAAAGAACCATTTAGCACATAGCGAGTCAATGGCAAGAAATTGTGGCGCAGGTGCAATCCTACCTACCCACTCCCCGCCGTCGGAACACCGCGCTTTCGCCAAATGCTTGCAAAATTTGACTATGAAACTCTGTCCAGTAAACTGGTTTCTCTTTCATCGATCGCTTAATCTCTGTTTCTTAGTTATTAAAGACCATCGTATTCAGACCGCGCAGATCGAAAGGGTGATCGGTTCGTGGAAGGAAACGTTGCAAAAGCTGTTTTATGCGTAGCTGTAGGTATGCATCAGTGCAAGTCCTTAGCCATAGCTGTAAAATGAATCAAAAATTCGTGTGACTGAGTTGGTTAACATGGAATGGCCGAGAACGTGACCGGGTGGATGTGTGCTGGAGTTTGCAGTGTATTACAACGGGCACTTGTTTTACTGGCTTGTTGTTGACCATCACAGCCATGAAAGAAAGGCCTCAAAACAAGAAAGGAGAACGAGCGTTCTCAGAGATTGTTCCCATTCATCTCTTATTGCCATAAAAGGAAGAATTAATTTGCGATCGATCTCAAAGAAATGTACAGTATTTTGTATCTGGCTGGCTTGGTACACTAGGCGAAAACAAAGCATATGCAAACGTGTGAGAAGTCCTCGCTTTCCCCATTCTCGAGCCCTGAACTTCTACCGTCCGCTTTTGGAAATTGTAGCATCATTCTCTTTTTCCTCACCTTCTAAGAGATTACCAACGAGCATCGCTAGGCGGCGTTCCTTCTGCTGTTCTAGCGTTGACTATACTTACATACCCTTCGGAACTGGTAATCACTTGAACCAAGACATCGAGTTACTACTAGTCGACATGTTCGTGTCTATTGGAGACAACCATTAAGTCCTATGCCCCAAATTGCTTCTTAATATGTATCCACATTTGTCGCAATTGCAGAGTTTTCATATATTCTCCCAACTACCTTTACTAAGAGACCCCGGTCAAGTAATCAGCTTGCTTCGATCCCTGAAGGTATATCCCCCGAAGACTGAAGGATTGCATAATATGGGTGCAGTACCTGAATGTTAAAGGATGATTAGGGTTTAAACCGAATAGCTTATGCCGCGGGGGAACACCGGTGCCGGTGGACTGTTGTTCAGTTTTCTTAACACTCCAAGTTTCGACGTCAACTGTGCGTTGTTTAATTACTGACAGTATTATCTGCCGGACAGACTTGCTACAACGTTCTTATGCTCCACGACAGTCATTGACATGCGGGGGAATTGAAGTGTTACTCGACGCAAAGCATCCAAGATTTATCAATCTTCCTGCCCTAGTTCAAGGGATAAATGTCGGCTACAGAATCTCAGTTCTAATTGTGCATAGAAGCCCGGGGTAGATTCCAATGCGCCCTTTCCAAGACTTTTAATTTACCTAATTGATATTAAACCACTGTCGTCAAAAATAAGACCACCTTTCCATTTTGGACCGGACAAATTTCCCTCAGCCCTTTTCAAATTTTGGGGTGAAGACGTCTCTATGCTGGTGTCGACTCTATTCACTCTTTCCTTAAATATTATATTCTCCTCTACCAGTGGAAGGCTGCTGTCATTGTCCAAATTCACAAAAGCAGATCAGAACAGGAACCACCTGAATACAGGACTATCAATCACATGCCAGTTTTCTCACGCATTATGGAGAGAATAATAAAAAGGAAAGTAATAACTTACTTGATAGACCGGGACCTCGATGATTTCGGCCAACATGGTTTCCCCCAAAGTAAATCACGTTCTACCTGCATGACTGATTTCTTAAACATAGTCACGAAGGCTGCCAATGACGGAAAGTCGGCCATTGTGATTTTCGTAGGTGTGACGAAGGCTTTTGTTAGCGTGTCTCATCGCAAGCTTCTCATAGAAGTAAAAAGCTACGGTATACCAACCACCGTGCTGGCTTGGGTCCCTTCTTATTTCACCTCTAGAACACAGATAATGCGTGTAAATGGAATTCTGTCTAATCCTCGTCCGATTACGAGTGGGGTTACTGAAGGATTCCTAATAAGCCCCTTGTTGTTTCTACTATGCATCAACGAAATTTTTGGCATTATTAGGCGTGGCATTCTTTTTCTGTTTCTATTCGTTTTAAAAATTGCGTACACGTTTCTCCCGCTGACCTGAACCCCATCCTAGATAATGCAAGATTTAATCCCTCTTGAGTCATGGTGCAAGCTTGGTCAATGGAATTCTCGGCCCACAAAGGAAGCATACGCTTAAACAATTTCCACATTCCTTGTAGGAGTCTTTGAAATTAGCCGCGAAGCCGTTATTTCTTCTGGCGCGTTTAGAGAACTCAGTTTGCAATAATCCAACGCGTTCAACGTCTCAGAACACACACTGATTCAAGTTGCAAAGACCAAAAACTAATTGGATTAGTGCACAGAACTTTTGGAACCCTAGAAAGCAAGTCGGTGGTCTACAAAACACAATTAGTACCTATCCTGAATTGCCGTTCTATCGAGTAGCAACATGTAACAGAGTAACAGACTCGAGATTGAGAAGGGTTAGCGAACATTTACCAAATGGCCTATAAGCTATTCTTCATCGCTAAATTAAATGGAACATTGCACAAATCTACAACTCGATCCCTTATGGCTGCACCAAGTCCAAATTAACCTCTGTTTTTTTCATAAGATTGTTGGTAAAATTGTGTGCATCTCCGCACACCAGGTAAGGAATAACTCTTCCCGTGGCTAGCAATGCGTTGAGATTTGAGTGTCCGTTTTCACATTCAGGGTTGGTTTAAGAAAAGTTTCTTTATCATCAAATATTCCTCCCTGTGGAATATACTACCACAACATAAAAAGATGATTTCCTCTGCTTCCGCTGCTTTTAAAAATGAAAATAAAAGACAATGGCCTTATGAAATTTGTTAAACTCGCTCAATCCTTACACTCCATCAGAAAAAGCCTGTGAGTCAGGTCTATGTTACTGACTGAAAATAAGACTTGAGGTC
Organism: Fasciolopsis buskii; assembly: GCA_008360955.1. Taxonomy (NCBI): domain Eukaryota; kingdom Metazoa; phylum Platyhelminthes; class Trematoda; order Plagiorchiida; family Fasciolidae; genus Fasciolopsis; species Fasciolopsis buskii. The sequence continues at coordinate 57,172 of LUCM01004184.1, forward strand.
TCATCTCAACCCAATCAAAAGGGTCTAGCCTTTTTTATTCCCAGTATTCTCTTTAAGCACATATCAGTTTAGGCATAGACAGATAAACTCCATTAATGAAACAATGTCAACGCAATTTTTCTCTTTGCACTCGATCGCGTATAGTACCTAGTCAGCAAGGCGTATAAACAGACAAGTAATCATATCAGATTTGCACATACTCCAAAACTAATTTTTGATGCCCTTGCATAAACCCTTTCTTCTGGATGCATGTGAGAATCGGCCTATTCCAAGAGCAAAGGTTGGCATCACTTAATGCGGCATTCTGCATGACAATTAACCCCAGTGGGAATACCAACAGACTAGCATCATTCTCCCTGTTTCCGCTCCAGATATACACGTTTGCACTTGTGTCTCACCAAAAATTCACTAGCCACAAACTTGATCCATCATGGTATGTCCCAGTGCATCGTGCACGTAAACCGACCCAACACTCAAATAAGCCATTCCAAGACAGGCAAATTCGATTTCCTCAACCTGCTGCGATGAGGTGAACATTGCTTTTAATCTGCATGGTACCAACGCAAATTGATGACTTTGTAAGTCTGCTTAGAAATCGAGGCCAAATAATGTGATCCCCAATGCTTACGATACTTTAAACGGACCAGTCCTGAAAACTACACAGCTTTAGTGCTGGAATTGCTCGATTCTGGGTAACACGCCCAGGACGTTGGGAGCCAGTCTCCACGAAGGCACCCACTCGTAGATTCCTGCCTCGGATACTGCCATCGTTGCCTACTATGAATATCACATCCAATTCATGCCTCTCGATGTCTGAGGCTATCAGCGTGCCACTAACTTCAACTGACCAGGCCCCCGAGACAAAACACGAAGCAAAGGGACCCGATTTGCTTCAACCTAGACTGTCAGTGTCAGATATCATATGCAACACACGCCATATTAATCGTCATTTCGCTGCTTACTGCTAACGACGCTTCCCTTTTTTAATGTTCTCAAACAAAGTTTTCCTGCAATTCTTCCGTCTTTCCGTCTTTGAGCATTTCCGAAAAAGTTTTAATTGTTTTCTTGGCTGTAGGATCCGTGGTAAAATGACCGTCTTTCTTTTTCACCCCAACTTTGAAACTGGGCACCAATCGGCCGTCAGTACCATCTTCTAGAGCTGTCTTTGTCGGTCCCGACTATTTTCTAACCCACACCGATGTTCTTCAGTGAATTTTTGCATCAGAATTAAACTTTCATGTGCATTTTATAAACTGGTTAAATCTGTTTCCTGCGAATAAAGCCTAAAACTAGGCGCCTTCCTCCAATTGACACTTGTACCTGCAGTACACAGCTTTCATGCGTATAAACACCTTGTTCATCGTAGAGCACCATTTATGTTTCTTCTTTTCATTTTGTCCTCACATAAGTATTTACATCTTTCATGCAACATGCAATACTCGTGTGTGGTTTGATCACGCAACCAAATGAACGCCTATTTCGCAGCCTCGGGAAACTTAAATTTACTTTTGGCTAATTGCAAGAGGTCAATGAGGGATATAGTGGTTTTTCCTTACTTGGGGATGAAACGCTGACAGAAGCTAACCAAGTCACTAGATCGTCGTAATTTTCGATAAGAACAAGGCTATGGGTAGTCCTGAATAGCAGTCAGCATATCCAGCAAAGGAGCTCTACATGAAGATGAGATGATATGCCCCCATGATGCGACACTTGACCTTCCCAGGTCAGATTTGGGACTGTTTCTCTTCACGTATTGTTTGCTAACTTGGTCAAAAGTGTGTTCAGGTGAGATGAGTATTACTTCTCCGAGTGGCTCGCAACCAGGATACTGTCCAAGTAAGCATACATATTATCCAAACTTACTGTGGCTTCGAGCATTTACTTTCAGAAGATTTGAGCCATACTGCTGGGCCCAAAGATAGTTCTCACAAATTGGAACTGTCCAAAGGGCTGTGTCATTACCGCTTCTGGCATTTTTGCCTCCTCTACTGATTTGATTTTATGTTCTATTAAATCTGTGCAGCGGAAAACCCTGAAACCGGATAGTGTCAAAGTGTGGCCCAGTATATGTGGAATCGAGTACCTATTGGGAACGGTGACCCTGTTAAATGCCTTGTAGTCCTGCCGATTAGCCGGTAGCCAATGAACTTAGAGACTGTGTGAAGTGGATTGCTCCAAGGACTACTGAAATGATCGCTTCGATGGGGAGCTACCGCGCTTGCCCCAAAGCGATCGCGCGGCTGCATTTACCCACCGCTAGCGGTTGTAACGACAGGTAGGGCCTTGTCAAGATGGCTGTTATTTTGTCCCATGCACATGAAGATGCGACTCTGGGGGGCAAGAGAGCGTTCGATGCCGTGCTCTGGGTTATAGTGCGACACGAAGTCATCAGCGATTTCCACGGTCCACTCTAGCGACTACTTACTGACAGCACTAACCCATGGAGGTCGATGCAGCTGCAACTGTTGAAACCACGGCTCTCTTCATATCTGGTCGTTGCCGAACGATGCGCCACTGGGACGACGCACTTTTCGAAGTTGCTCTGAGGACTTTTTGTTCCCAAGCCCGACCTCTTGAAGCAACAGCCGGGTGTCCTGATCTACTGTATGGATCTCCGAGTAAAAACGGCTTCCTTTAACGCCCCGTAACTGCGCAAAGATACTATGATGTCCCCAACCTGAGTTGTTCAGCTGGAAGGAGCCGAACGGAGACCTATCTAAAATGACTGACTCGCTGGTTTCCCTGCAATTTTCGAAGTGCAGTTCAAAGTTAATCAAAGTTGAAGATTGGACGGCGTGAGGTAGGATATATAGGGTTAGGGCCTCTATTGTTGGCGACGGTTTTCGCTGCGTGGACATGGCAGAGCATTTAAAAAGAATTGGCATGAATCAAACGCGCTGGAAGGTACCGACAGAAAAAGGTAGCCAATAGAAATAAACGCAAAAGAAGGGTACGCGACAAAAACAGCAGGAAAATTTAACCTCGAGGGAAAAACGGCAAACAAGGCGTCAGTGAAATGAATAGACTCACGTATGGTCAATTAAGTCGGGTTTACCAATTTGCAGGACCGACTGTCTTATTGCAAATCTGGTATTATGTTTGCTTGTCCTTGACTGTCGCGACCACTAGCGCATCACTCCTACTCGTCCCTGTATGACTGCAAAACTGACAACCCAGATATCCGACCGAAGCAGCGAAAAGATAGTCGGAAGCGGTAGGAGGTTGAGTGTACTTGACAGAGGCGTGTCTGTGTGATGCGCCAATGTCAACAGCACTGGGTGGTCAAAGTTTGGTTAAACAAGCGATCAAGAGTAAAAAATCCATGGTCCGCCACAGAAGTCAGATATAATATTTGCCGAAGAAGCGCTTCCAATTTTCTGTTGTCCGATGTCGATAATAATAACAATAACACGGTATATTTCTCGATTTGCGAGAGGCATGCGCTAGGCAAGATGAAATTTCGCAAGGATGATTCACGGGAAATGTAAATGATAGAAGTCGAACGGGACAAGGGGGTAGAAACAATATTGAGTTATTGCAGAAAGTGAAATGAGATACTGCAAAGCAATGGGGAAAGTGTAGGCATGCCAGTGAAAAACAAAAATGGAAAACCTAATCTTCAGGACCAAAAAGAGTTTCTTGGGACTGTTCGCAGGCAGCGGACTACGAGTCATTTCGTGTTTAAGTGCACTACGTGTGCTCACTGCCGGCACACAGCATGGAGGAAGCCCAACGGTAAATATCGATATATGGCCAGAGACACCAAACGTCGGGAGCGTTACGTAATGGACGGAAACGTGAAGCTGAAGAGACGACAAGCAGTGGTATTGCGGTAATCGGATGGAAGTGATGAAAACCAGGCGAAACGTCGGGCAAATTGGATGAGACACGTAGTTGACAAAAAATGGCCAAATTGATGCATATATTTCTCGACATTCGAAAGGCATGCACTAGGCAAGATCAAATTTACACGGAGATGGCGCAGCGGACACTCGGAAGACAAAAATTTAGTTGTGAAGACGCACAGAGTCTGTGCCCTCATGAACATAACCCGCAATATGATAGCAGAAACACGAGTTTTTCAGCTTTCATTCAGAGTCGGATAATCCTTTGCCAAAACTTTCTGGGGCTGACTATGAGTCCTGAACCGCGAGCCAATCCATGTTTAAACACATCAAAGGTGCGTATCGCCGGTGCAAAATTTGGCTGAAAAGTAATGATGGGCGTTGTCATATCACCGGGTTCCTCGTCAATCAGAAGGTTTATCTGGTGGAGATGAATATCAAAAGGGATGTAATAACGGGATGTAGATGAGTCAAAACCACACTGGATACATATGAGGTGGACGGAGGATAATAATAACAATGGGTATATTTCTCGAAATTCAAGAGTCATGCGCAAGGCCAAATTGTCTGCGCACAGCTCGCCTGCTGTGGGTAGTTTCGCAGCCCCAACGCGTCCGCGTTATCTAACTGACTCCACAAAATCTTATACAAACAGGGTTTCCCAGTGCTGTACGGAGAATCCCTCGCCTATGAAGAATAATAATGGCCTCACAGGCGGTCTTACTAAAGAACTGTTGCGCGAAGCATTGGGTAATCTGATCCAGAATGATGACGCCTTCTTACATCTGATTCAGTCCAACTATATCTCATCACGAGAACGCTTTATTGTCAAATAAATCGTTTTTCGCACCCGCCATGACGACCGGTGTGTGATGAGTTTAAAATTCTCAATATCGTCAATCCTTAATTTGCCGTATTTTCCGTTATTTTTGACGTCTCTCATTAATTGTTCCTGCACTCTGCTGATACATCAGTCAGTCTACTCCACTCTGTGCAGGTATCAATTTACGTGACGTGTTCGTGTTTTTGCGAGAATTGTTTGTGTAGTCCCTTGCGGTTTCGTGGATTGCACTGTTCACCGGAATGGAAATCTTGGATTTCTTTTTTTCTTTGAATTATATTCTAATTAGTTCACAGGCATTACCATGAGGGCAGCCACTTCGAACTCCCCCCCACATTCGAATATATCACACTTAAAGGTAGTGCACAACGCATGGCGACATAGGTAACTGAAGACATTTTGATTTTAAAATGTTCTTTGAAAAGTCTGATCGCCGGTCTGTGGGTCTGTCTCTCTTTATATCCATCATCATGTCGACAATGGGACCGAAGGCTGTCGCGCCAGAGCCCGTGGAATCGCCTCGGCCCTGGGATTCCTCTGAGAGAGAGAGTAAGACAAAGACAAACTGGCGGAAACGGTGGTCATGAGCACCAGTGGATGTTCTACTTGGTGGCGGGCACCTAACATCTGTCGTTGCCGCTCTTGTCGGTTAAACACGGGGGTGGCATTTCCCTCGGCGCGTAAATTATCGCGACAACCATGTTATCCTATTAAGCACCGATATGCACTTACGACGGGAGATTATTCAGCCACCTGATTTAAAAATGGTAACAAAATCAGGAAAAAACGGGTTGTCTTATCTGGCGACCGCTACGGCTACTTCACATATCCGGAACTTCGGGTGTGATTTGTGATCTCAACGGGCGAAGTTGGTAATGGCTGGGCTCGGCCAGGGACCCATTAGATAAAAGGAGCCCGTCGTTAGACCTACATTCCATGGTGGCCTTAATACGACCGATAGACACCGTGTCGTGTCGTTCGGCAATTTCCAAAGTGAACGTTTTAGGACCGCGTCTTACCACGCAAAACGGACCGGTATAGGGCGTTTGCAGTGGTGGTCGGACACCATCAACGCGCACAAAATCGTGAGTTGAAGTAATCAATGCGGCTGGGGTGCAGCCGAAGGTCGTTGGTCCGACGGTGAATTTGCATGAAGCGTTCGTATGTGTTGTGCGAGACGTTTTGCATAGTTACCGTGGTTGAAGTGCATGGGTATCCATGGGGACACAAGCTTCCCGGGAACGTGGAGCGTGCAACAAAACGCATGCTCGTTTGGTGTAGTGTGCATTTCTTTCTTAACAGAACCGCGAAGGCTTAAGAGAGCTAACGGCAGGATTTCGCTCCAAAGCGGGTTGGCCCCGGCTTGCAGAGCAGCTTTTAGCTGCCGGTGGAATCTTAGCACCAGAACGTTAGCTTGCGAGGGTAGGCGGTTTTTCTAACATGCTTACATCCAAGTGTTTTAATCATACGTGAAAACGCTTCGTCAGTTCTCACTACAGGGGGCCAACCAAATATGCTTACCCAGTCAGACAAGGAGGCTTTCGCGGACTATTCTGACGTAAGGCAGGGAGTTGGAATGGCCTTTGGTCAGCGAGTTAAGCGGTCTACACGGGTAGACATGGCCCAACGAGATCAACATGTACCCAATGAAAACGTGTGTCGGCTTCGGGGAAAGTGGCTACCAGAGCTTCGGTATGCCGATGGGCTGTCGTTCTCTGACATTGAAAGCAGGCACGGGACCACTGGCGCACACCACCTTTGACGTTGAACCATAAAACCGCTAGATCACCAGCCTCATTGAAGCAGCCACACCCTGGTCGGAGAGATCGTGTAAATCCAGAAATGTGGTATAACGATGAGCTTCTGGAACCACCGGCCTTGGACGATCTTGCGATACGTCGCAAAAAATTGTATTCTGCGACGCTGTGATAGGTGAGACCGCCAGGTTTAATGAGCTAACCCGTCGAAGTTCGTCGATATCGGTATCCGTCGCTTGGGCCTGTGCCATCGCGTCGAGGTTTATGTTCGGTGTTGGAGGCAAACGAAGTTGAAGTATACGGGAAATTGCATCAGCGGCGGGGTTATTTGCTCCAGAGACATGTCGTTTGTCCACAGAGAACTGCGTAACAAAGTCTAAGGGGCGGACGTTGCGTGTTGCGTACCGGTCAGGGGCTGAATGCAGCGGGTATACCTGCGCTTTGTAGTCTTTGAACACCTTGAACGGGTGACCTTCTAATGTGTGCCTTAAGTGCCGGACAGCTAGGTAGACGGCGAACAACTTCTTGCCAAACGTGTTATATCTAGACTCTGCCGGCTGCAGCCCTTTGGAAAAGAATGCTAAAGGCTTCCAAGAACCTTCGGCGTACTGCTAAAATACAGCTCCGACTGCAGAGCTTGAGGCGTCGGTTATCAGAGATATGGGTGCTCTCGAGTCAGGATATGCTAGTGGCGCTATTTTGGTGATATCATCTTTAACGGAAATGAAATGAAATGAAAGTCGTTTTCACCGCCTCGGGGAATGCGAACTCGCGCTTTACTCCTCGTAACAGATATGTAAGGTGGCAATTGCTTCTGCGCAATTAGGAATGAAACGCCAGTAGAAGTCAACTAGGCCAACAAATTGCCGTAACTGCCGATACGAATGAGGATGTGGATAGTCCTGGCCCTATATGGCAAGGGAGCCACACCCGATGAAAAAACAATATGCCCTAGGAATGTGACGCTTGGTTTTCCGAGCTCACGTTTTAAAGCGTTAATCTTTACGCCATTTTGGTTGAGGCGGGCAAAGAGAGCCCGTAGGTGAAAGGAATGGTAAGTTATTAGGATATCGTCTAGGTACGCATAAATATTCTCTAACCCGCGTGTGACCTCGTGCATAAACCTTTGGAAGGTTTGAGTTGCACTGCTGAGCATGAAGGGCATCCTCACGAACTCGGACAGTCGGAAAGGTGTGGTCACCGCCGTTTTTGGTATGTCATTCTCTTCTACTGCAATCTGACTGTATGCTCGAATCGAGTCTTTGCGGTTGAGGATCTTGGAACCTGACAGCGACGAAGTGGGTTCCTGTATGTGAGGGATCGGCAACCTATCAAGAGCGGTGGCCCTGTTCAGTGCCCTGTAGTCCCCACATGCTCGCCGATCGTCATTGACCTTAGGGACCATGTGAAGCCGAGAGGCCCAAGAACTACTGGAAGTTCGAACGATGCCTAGTTCCAACATGTGCCCGAATTCCGCCTGAGCTAGGCGGAACTTGTCGGGAGCTAGGCGACGAGGCCTGCTGAATGTTGGGGGTCCTGTGGTTTCTATACGGTGAGTAACCTTGGTACTGACGGCAGGAAGTAGGCCGGCGTGTCACAGTATTCCCGGGTCGTCGCGAAGCCGCCCAGCGCACGGCTGTTGGGCTGGCAGTTTTGTGTACTCTGACGTAATTTGGTTGACAGCGGCGTACGAGCCGGTCACGGTCAGCGACGTTTGACGGTCTACTATTTTCCTGTGCCGAGGGCCCACTAGTAGGTCGAAATGCTAGAGGAAGTCCATGTTAATAATGGGGTATTAGGCGTCAGCGAAGATGAACACCAAACGATGTTTGTGATTCAGACCTAGATCGATGTCCGCACGTGTGGATATCGGTACCGTTCGCAGCCCATAGCGTCTCTGCCTGTGTAGCGGTCCAATTGCTTGAGAGGAGGGGGACTACGCTAACCCCGGCGCCTCTATCCACCAAGAACAGCTTGTTAGTCGTCAAGTCTTTGATGATAAGGAAGCGACAATTAATAGCTGGCCCGGTGTCGTGTGCTGCGACCACGAACCGGAAACCTAGTTTCCCTGTTTCTTGCCCGGAAATGTGCAACCGGGGTCACACCGTTTTGCCAAGCCTCCGAAGCGATTACGATATTTACAGTAACTCTCCGCGGATGGCAGGAAGGGCCGCTTGGGAGAAGGGCTACCGCGCCTGCGGCGACGCCGGCTGCACCGATCTCGCCGCCGGTCTCTATCGACTGTGAATCGCTGCAACGATGCGTCGATCCTCGTCGGAATGATCGTTAATTCGTCCTGTGAAGATGAAGATGCAGTTCTGGGGGATGAAAAGGTATTCAATGTCGATGCACCCGGTCTGTAGCGCGACATAATTTCGTCAGAAATTTTGGCTGTTTCTTCTAGTGAGCATTTACGGGCGATACTTAGCAACGGAGGTAGATGCGATGGAAGCCGTTTAAACCAAAGCGCTCTTAGCATCGGGTCGCCGCCGAAAGTTGCACCTCTAAGGGGCCGCATTCCCCGCGATAGTTCTGAGGGGTTTTATTTCCTAGCTCGATCACTTTAATTAGGTGTCGGATACGTTGATCTTCCGTAGGGGCAGTCTGAGGTGTAGCCGCCTCTTTCAACGCGTTTAAACTACGCGAAGATACGATGATGTCCCTGACCTGAAAGGTTGCATCTGGAGGAAGACGGCCAGCCGCCCATCTAAAACTGCTGACGTCGCTAGTTATTCTGTAATTCTCAAATACCAATTCAGCTAAAGTAAACCAGCTTTGAGGATCAGGCGGCGTGAACAACGGTATATGGAGAGTTGTCGAGCCTACTGTTTGGTATAGCGAGGGTTTTTGCTCTGTGCATATGACGCCATATTTAAAAAACGAAAGAACTAGCGAGGATAGTGTGCCGAAAAATACCGATAGAAAACCGCAACCAGTAAGTATCAACACAAAAAAGCAATTTGAAAACAACAAAAAGCGGTGATATTCAACCTTCCAAAAAAGAAAGGCAAACCGGGAGTCAGCAAAAAGGAATAGAGACTCACGTGACCAGTCAATCACGTCGGGCCCACCAGTTTGTAGAACGGATTGTCCTACCGCGAATCTCGTATTAGGTTTCACGGCCCTTAACCTTTGTGACCAATTGTGCGTCACTCTTACTCGGCTCGGTACGATTGCAACACTGGCAACCCTGACACCTGACCGGTACAAGGAAAAGACAGTCGGGAGCAGTGGCAGGTTGAGTATATTTTCAGAGCAGCTTGCGAGCGAAGCGTGCGTGAGTAACGCGCAAATGCCAACCGCGCTTGGCGGTCAACGTTACCTGGAGGAACAAATTCAATTTCCGCTAAGCGTTTTATTGTCTACTAACTCCATGCAATGTGATGAAATCTGAGCAGTTTACGCTTGGAAACTTGCGAATGGGGATCACTTGAAAGGATAACGGACTTACCCTCCACCGCGAAGTTGTCTCCGACTTCTGTACTCGCAGCAGTATTTGACGTGATAATATTTAAAAGAAGAGGAAAAGGAGGGTATATGCTCTCGGAGCCGATTCTCCGAGCTGACAGTGTCATTTATGAAATGGCATCAGCGAAATCACACTCACGCTCTGATAAACTGGAATAAATTGAGCGAACGAAAGCTAGAAAAATTATCGCATTCATCTGTACAAACAACAGTCGCGTCCGCACGAACAGTGGCTTTAGCCATGAGGGTGCAGATGACATGGTTTTCGCAGAAAACCTAATAATATCCATAGACATCGGTTTAAACAACCGTCAGGTTGATGAAGTTTACATTTTTACAATTTTCAAAAAATGAATACTAACGTCCTGCATTCCTTTCCGTAACAAATCTGATTTGACTGCACCGAAGCATTATTTCTAGGTAGATAGCTCCTCACTGTCCACTGAATCGATTCTCACGATAACTACAGCGGCCTTATTTGCGCGGCTTTTTGTTACCCCTCTTGTGACTAACCCCGGGTCGGCTTTGAACGACGATGGTTGTTGTGTCCATCCTTTAAGAAATCAGTTTAGCGAAGCATCAATTTACAATCATTTATGCAAATTAAATTAGTTGATTCAACTCACGAGCTACTCAGCCAACACAGCAGCGGTATACCATATATATATCTCGTGCCCGACTGCGCATAAGCACACAAAGCGACCAGTGGGATTCGCTTAAAAGCAAAAAGGAGTAAATTTCTCGAGGCTCGCTAAAGTGCGGAAGACAGTTTATGTTCCCCACTCATGTGCTAGTCACACAATTATCTACATTTGGTGGTTTGGATCTAACGTGGTACAAGTGGTCATTCCGTCAACTTATCACCAGCACAATCAACAGAGAAAAGGGGGTGAAAGAGGGACAGTTACCGTGTCTTCGTTCCTGCTCTCTCCAGTGCACGCAAATGTGACACCTACGGGTTAGCTGTTGTGTGGCTGGGTAGTTGAATTTCATCTATGTTGCGAAATAAGGGAACGCTGCTTGAAATTCCAAACATTGCAATTGATTTCGTGTTTATCTTAGATGAATTACGCTGGCTGAGAGCACAGAGTTTAAGCCTACCATGGAAACAGTGCATAATAAACGTATAAGTCTGGCTATCTCACCGTTCTGTTCGACCACCTTTAAGAGATCTCTTATTACGCTTGCCTGCCCTTAATCCATGAGCTCAACAGTTTAGACCATTTTCCGTTATTCTCACCTGATCCGTGGCGATAAATATACTGTTCTTGGGCTAATTGCCAGGAAAAATGAAAGGGCCTTCTCGTTTTGTCAGTAAAGACCGCCGAACGTTGATGTTGGTTTAAATTTAATCAAAGTTGGCTTCGTTTCCCTGGGTCCTATATCAAAAGAATTTTCGGGGTACTGGAGCCAACTTCTATTAGAAACAAAAGTAGACTCACAAATCGCCCCCGAAGAAATATTTTTTATTTAAAATTTCCTAAAATTCATGTTCGCCTGTCGCGCAAGGCATACACCGGTCTCTGTTCCGGAACAGAGACGTGATCAGATGCGTAAGCCTTTCACAGCTCTTTTGCTTTTCTTATGCTGCTTCCCTGGGTGATACCTTATATAAGGCATTCATTTGGAACATTAACAAAACGATTAAAATACAGCTAGCCATTAAACCGTTTAGGTCAGTAAACGGAGCTGAATGAGCTTCCCTGCTGGAAAAATAGTGGGTTCGGATGGCTTTAAAATCTGGTAAAGATACTGCTGACAACGGTTAGCAACATCCTCTGTTTCATAGACAATATAACATGCTTGTGAATTCGTAGGTTACACAGATATACAAGCAGCTAAAGAACTAGTATGACATTTTCGAGCGTATTATTAGATAAATTTGCGCTTTCTTCATCGCCAGGGCGAACTACTTATTTTCTTTTTCGTTAGCTAACGCTCGCTGATATATTCATTTGCGAACATAATACATAAAATCTAAACATATAACGCGAACTGCATTGTGGACAAACGATTACCGTCTATACCAGATTGTCTCCATCTGCCTCTGTTCAAGCATACTGAATGTCCTCACTCAAACCATCAAATGCTGAAGCCGCAGGATAAATGAATCATAATTTTATGCTTCAGTGTTCACAGGTTATTGTTCCGCTACCCATTTTGCCCGCTTTTGTTGTTGCTTTCTGATACAGAACAAAATGGTAATATTGTATCGCTGAAACGGAAGCCATAAAACTGTAAAAAACAGTGGGCTTCGAAATTTCAAAGTTTACCGAATATTACGACACTATATATCTTGCGATATTCCAATCAAACTGTCTAGTTAAGTGTTATTACTGTTCACCTTTTGATAGTGAATATGAACGTGGAAATACTAAATGTAAGTTTGATCTACTGACCACTTGTCCTGTGCAAACTGAAGTGCAAGGTTTGGAACCAAAACAACAAAATGATGAATAAAATGTTAATAATTATCTAATCATCTATCAGTTCGTTAAAGGATTCTTGTACTCTGACATAGCAAATAATTGAAAAAATATGCTGTCATGCTTATTGGATTCATCTGCCAAAACAAATAATTAGTTGGCTTATATTCCGGCTTCTGTAAGTGTCGGCACTGAGTTGATTGCTTAGTGTCTTTAAACATATGTCGCACTGTTCCTTTGTGATATTTTGCTTTAGTACGGAGTCTAAGCCGTCATAGAAAGTAAAATTTGATGTTGTCTGCTATCGAGAAACATGACTTCAATAAAAACTCTTTGTCTGAAGTTAACATCATCTCCAGTCAACTGTTTCAAATGTTTTTCCGAAAATTTATCTTCATAATTACGCGTGCGTAGTGACCAATGGAGTATCCATCAATGTCACCAAAGAACTGTAAGTGGAAGAGGTGAAATTTCAATCAAGCAAACACTTTCCGTTGGCATGTGTACAATTGTGTTCTCTAGCTTTTGTAGTAATTTATCTAGGATGTTCTAGGATAAATTTAATGCAGCGTCCCTAAATTCTACAGGCTATGCGGCCTAAGATTACACCGAATATTGGATAGACCCCACAAACATAATAAAGCAAAGCAGCAAATTTGGACATGCTGAACATTCAGCAGTATTCAAAAGATCAGAGCTGGTTCTAAAACAATCCAAATTAGCAAAACGTAAAAACAACAGTGAAAGACGTAGGTATGGCGGTTAATAAAGACGCAGATGACTGTTCATCTGTGCAGTCTAACAGAATAATAGCCATACTTCCAAATGAACTAAAAGCCACGTAAACACATGATGAGGTCAGTGGATGATTGGTAGACACAGTCCTGTATCGGACAGAAAAGACGAAAACAAATCTGCCATCAGTATGAACTGAAATCAACACCATCCCCGCCAGATCAATACTCGGACGGCACTGAAGCATGACAAGGTCACCGCTTTGCATGTTTGTTCGTGTGAGTGAGTACGTTTGCGTGGGCCGGTGCATGAATGAGCATAAACAAAATGCGGCTTTTGTCGAGATCTTCAAACGAGGCATTGGATGTTTAACAGCTAAACCCTGGAGTAGTAGCAGTAAACGCGGACGTGCTCTACCCAAAAGCTTCAAATTGGGAAGAAAAAGAACGCCAACGACCACAGCAGACGGCATTGTAATTCCTGCTGTTCTGCGTCTATTTAATCATGGATTTGTTAAAGCAGTGTAAAATGTGGCCAAACACACCCATCAAATTTGGCACATCTTGGATGACTCTCTCCAGTTTGTTGTAATCAATGCATGCCTTGTTCGACATCCGCTGGGAACTTTAAATTGGTTGCTTCGGTGTGTACTCTTCACTGGAATTATTTATGCCTAAAGGAGGCTCGGAAACACCAGGGTTGGTTTTGACATTTTGTAAATCAGACACGGGATTCAAGACAACTTGCCAAACATATCCAAGCTGTAATCAGAAGGCAGTAAGGCAAGAATGTAAAAGCGTCGTTTACCCAATGGATTCAGAACAATTTCCCCCCGATGAAAACGCCGTCAGAAGACTGCAACTGCGTCAAATTATTTGAAGGCGTACGGTTCTTGAATAACCCTGATGAACTTCTCCCGGTAGCAACATGTGTTGAATTTTGCTATTGTACTAATAGGATGTCTATCCTCCGGGGCAGTTTCATCAAAGAAGCAAGCCTTGGTTGACCGTGTGTCACTTTTAGCATATCCACGAGTTTTACAGTTATGTCCTTAAGTTGAATGTCATAGGGATGTTAGTACGCGGTAACAGACTACATATTTCATTCAACCTTCTTCCTTCTTGGCAGCAAAATAACCGCTGTTACTCTTAAAGGCCGTAAGTAATGGTCCGTCGTAGCTGCAAATCTACTGAGATAAGTGACTTAAAGAACAACTTTCGGTCATCTAGGGCATGAACCAGTCACTAGTGAAGCGTCAGATTTTTTCAAGAATGATCTACAATAGCTGGTATGAGAACACTGCTAGGCCTCAAAGGCTGCAGACCAAGGAGTCCGTTCGCAAGGACTGGGAGTAAACTTTGCTTAGGAAGTTGTTATATAGTTTAATAACCTGTTGCAGGTTTCTGTCGAGTTTGGATCATCAACGCTGTAACGCTGGCAACAATTTATTTTCTCTACATCAGGCTAAACCAAAGGTAGACTTGTTGGGGCAGCAGACTGTAGAGAAGAGTGCATTGTAGTATGATCTTTGAAACACAGAACGCCATAAATTGTTGAAACGGCATACCTGCATTTACAAAGTTTACGAAAGCGTCTTTTGATCTGTCTTCAAACCGTTAGGAGCAAAAAACGATGACTAGATAATATTTTATGGTTACCGATTGACTGACAAAAAGGGGTGCGTAACTAAAAATCCATCAAAAGAGACTCTTCGGAGAAACCAGATCCGTACATGCAGTCTGCCTGGAGATTCAATTTAGCTTTTCGGTGTTGGATATCGTAGGAATATACGCTGAAGAAAATATCCCATTGTTGACTCATCACTGCGGAATATTTCATCAACGGGGCATGGGGATTGTAGATGAACTTTAGCGTCCCGTGATCTGTCACAACAGTGAAATAGGAACCACGTAAATGCTGATGTAGGTGCGTGACTTTCCAAAAGGTGACTAAAACTTCTCGACAAGTCTGAGAACATCGCCGCTTCGCAGAGCTAATAAGACAATGTTGCCGTAACAGTCAGTCAGTGTGATATGCATCCATGATGCCCATTAGCTTTATTCTCGAAGAAAGACATGCGAAACAACATTAGTAGACTGAAATGCTGATAACCCTATCAGTACACGTCTGTGTACAGAAGACTAAGAGAATGACTCTTGTGACGAGAGACCAAAAATGAAGCTGCGCCATGTACGGAATGAATCCTGAATCGTATTGAATAGAACCAATAAACAGTGAACGTCATCCAAAAATTTTGAAGATGGTATGTTAGACAGGGCCAAAAAGCAAACAGGATCGGGTCTTGAACCATTTTCATCTAACCAATAGCCTGAGGATGTAAAGCTTTCGGGTGAAAAATGCACACGCCTCACGATTAGTTGCAACAGTTTGATCATAAAATCTTTTCAGCCATAAACCGGAATGCCCCTCAAGTAGTTCCTTGGTTCGTGTGGGTACCATGGTGTCACGCTGATGGACAGAAATACCATCTGAGCCAAAATAACATTCACTGCGTTCTTAAAGATGGCATGGGAATCGTTAAGACTAAGGGGTGAAGAATTACTTTGTGACAATCTAGATGGTATGCTGATGGTTGCTAATTCACATCGTCCACCAGTGAGAGGTAATTGTAAAAATGCATTCAGATAGTCGATCTTGGAGAAGAATTTAAACCCATGGAGCTGATAGGCAATATCCTCTGGTTCCGGTTTTCAGCACCTTGTTTGTCTCAGGACCTTGTTCACTGTAATCAGAAAATCGCCGAAAATTCTCAGTGTTCTTTCGCCCTTTAGCGGCGTGATAGTGGGCTTAGCCAAGGCAGAATAACATACTGGTACCGGAGTTTTTGTCCACTAATTTCCGTAATACAATAGAAAAGATGCTATTTTTCATGAATATTGGTGGGGTCTAAAGCCTTAACAGTAATCGATTGCCGTTTGCAATTACTCATCGCTTTAAAAAATAGCAAATAACAGCCAGAATTTCAAGCTGCGAAAGCGTTTGAAAAATAACAAGGCGATGTCGATAAATTTCATGTAATCAGGGCGAATGGTGAAATCTGAAGAAGCGATGACAGGGAAAAGACATTAATCAATGTTAGAACTTACATTTGCGTGCCCCCAATGTGGATAATCCACATTCGGTGTTGTCTTTTACAGAAATACCAACATTTTCAACACATACGAAGGGCACTAGATGCCAAATCATCAATTTAAATGCAAAGGATTCAATACAACTGGTGACAGTGTCAGATAAAAAGACTTTCACAACTGTCAACAAGATAAGTGCGTGTGATGTACCCGAACAGGAAAATGGCGACGGCTACTGAAAGGGATCTAGCTTCAGAGGAAGGGGTTGATTTAGGCTTAGAGGTGTTTGTGACATAAGTCCCTGAACCCTGACAACCGAATTGAATGTGGCCAAGCTTACAGCAACTAAAATGTTTTTAACTGCAAAAACTGCATTTAAGAAGAGAATATTGAGCTCCACAGGCATTTCGTACGTGTATTTTACCGTTGTCCTAGTGGGCTAACAAAAAGTGAAAGGCAATGAGTTCGGTGGCTTCAAAGTTGATTTGTTATCCAAGAAGTTCTTTCATTTGTGTCATTTAAAGGCGGACTATTTTAACAGGGAGTATCTCTGATACATTAAGATATAAACGACAAGCGCATTCAGTTTCCGGATCAAGGCCTTTGTTCTGAGAATACCAGACCACAAAACGTTTATGAACATCAAGGACCTATGAAGTACATTGGCCCTTGGACATTTTTGACCGCAGCAGTAGTTGCGATGTCCTCAGGTAACGTAAAGTCGTGGAATAGTAATCACAAACGTGAACCTAATCTAGCCGGAATCTCCGAAAAAAGAGACCAACGACCAAAGCAAACAAAACTGTTTTCCGAAACTCTGTGTTCAGTCGATTGTATATTTGTCAAAACGTCATGTAGTATGTGGTCACGCAAACTAACAATAGTACCGTAATTTTCGACCGCCCCCACAGGCAGGGTAGCAGGTAAAGTTTGAGTTGACTTTGCCTATTTGATTTATTTTCACGATATGGTTAGCTCTTGATTATTGTTTTTATTTCACTGTCTCTGAAATGAAAGTTTTTGCGGATATGATGTGCGCAAAAACGGCCGACACCGACCGGTCAAATTTCTCAAACACTTTCCCTTTGCACTGACAACCTTCTTCATACTAAGAAACATCAGTTATAAACATGTAGAAGTTTCCCTACTGTTGTGGCTTGTATAGCTTTTGATGCTGCCGAAAAAAATACTGTATACACTGGGACGATAGATTAAAGGGGCCTGAAAACAATTTTCGGCGATTTAGTCAGCCATTCGCTGTATATATCTTAGGGTCTCAGTAATTTTTGCAATCTCTTTTGGTCATAGCTCAGGCCTCTGGTTTTCCTGGGGTTCTCCTCCATGATTTAATACGAATACAAATTTTCAACTTCATCGGAAGGATAGCTCTCCTCGCTGCCACTTAATTGTCCTCTCAGCGTATGCTCCGTCAGACGTTAACACAGAAACCCATAAGGACGAGCGATTTCGTGCATTTGTCACTAGTTTTCAGAAGCAAAGAATCTGGCACTTTAGTCCTATAAGATAACTTTGATGCACAAGTCGGAAATTCATTGTTTCGGGCGCTTTTTAGAGGGAAATTGCACACCATACACTAACAGCACAGGTATAACGATAATCTCTCTTAGTTTTACCACGGAAATTGTCTATTGCTTTCGGTCACAAATTTCCAATGCTTTTCGAGTCGCACAGCAAGATGGCACTTTAACTCTACGGATAATTTGAGTCAGATGCATCATATCAGAGTAGTTTAACGCTAATGTGGTTCTCTCCGAATTCGTAAGTTATTTTGATCTACTGAAGTAGAAACAGATCACGCATTAGTTCTGACGTAATTTCTGCCGTTCCACAATAGGCATCGCAGCAATCCGCAAAACCCGTTTTGCCGTAAAACGATTGTCTGATCCGGATTTTTTGATTAGTTATAAGTAGAAATTATCAGGGCAGCTAAGACCCCCGACAAACAAAAATGCAGATGAATTCTTGGATCGAATTAATCAGGTTTTGCCTGTGACCATAGATTCCACGTTCGTTTAAGACACTTGAACTCTCTAGAGTTGCTGAGTCTAATGGAGAAAAACGCCGGCTTTCGAGGTGCAATGTCGTAAGCAGAATACGCTGGTAAGTAGAACTTCAAGTTGCGACAAGTCTTAAGAAGAACCGTGAACGATGATGGGCTAAAGTGGACAAAGAAATAAGAGCAGTTTCTGTTTCAGGTAAACATTGAAAACCGTTTAGGCCATTGTGCTACGTCAGGGGGTGAAGAACATCAATTTGTGAAAATTTACAATGTGAAATGAAGCCTATTCATGGCGGACATCAGATGAACGACCATTGGGTTTATTAATTCAATCAGCAGCTTATCTCGACGCGAGGTAATGTAGTTACTCTGTAGATTACTGGAAGGTGGCAATTGATCCACACAAAAAATTAAAAACAGGTTATTTTTCTCGACCATTGGAGCATGGAAGTTCGACCCGTCACAACGAAGGTTCTGCGTGTATTTTCAAATTGAGTAGAGATTCCTTGGTAAAAGCAATTTCTTGCTTGCTCCGTGACATTTGGGTCGAGCGGCTTATTCCGGTGCTATCAGCGAGTCACCGATTTCACCCGTTTTCAAAGAGGTAATACAGCATCTGTAGTGCTCACCACGGATCTACTCAATTTCCCCAATTGAGTATCTAAGCTCCTCTGATACTGTTCCATCTGCATCTGTTCTCCAGAGTCACGTTCGCAAAAACCTGACAATATTTGGCCGTGGTCGGCCAGATTATCACCCTTAACCAACTACATGGATTGGGCCATAAAAGCGATCGTTCATCCAAACTGGTTTATCTCGTCCTGAAGACTAATTAAGGTCCGAAGGGAGGACAGGGATGTGATACTCACCAGAAGGACAAGCCACAGTACACGAGGAAAGTGCTGGGGGCATTGTAATTGCATAAATGTGGAGCCGCAGGAAAATATTCTGAAGTGGCCAAGAAGTTACGATAAGGTTGACCTTTCTCTCCACATTTGTTTAACTCCACCATCGACAGGATAATGGATAGTGCTTTAGAAGGCTTTCAGAAAGTAGACGTCAAACTGGCAAACGGGGCAAAGCTGTGCGACCCAGATTATGCAGGCGACTCTGTGTGCTTGTTCTGATCTTCGGAACTTGAGCAGCGTGCACTAGACAGATCAGCAATAGCTGCAGCTCCATTCGGCTTGCGAATTGCACCTTCTAGGTGTAAATTATTGTTACAAGACTGGACAACAGTAGCGCCCCATCGGATACTCTGAAACTTCCTGACTAAGGATGGTGGTATGGTACTGGGAGTGAGCACGCGTATAACCAAGGCTCGGGCGGCGTGTGATGCGCTGAAACACTTGTGGCACCGACCTGACACTTTTCTAAAGTTGCAAGATCGTGTATGCTGTGTTACAGTGCGCTCAGCTCTGTTGTATAGTTGCGAGACATGGAGTTTTTGTGTGCTGAAGGTGTGCGTCGCTTAGACGTTTTTGACCATCGATATTTAAGTAGTGTCGCTGGGATCGGATGAATTGACCTCGTGAGAGATGCACATATAAGGAATCTAGTATTGTATATCGAGGCAGAGTATTTCCTATCGGAGTGGATCGGACTTAGTAGACTCCGTTGGTTGTGTCACGTGTTGCGCACAGGAAACATGTCCACCGTGCCATGCCCTGTTTTCGGTTCCTTCCACTTCGTGGGAAGAACCACATGGAGGTCAACAGATGACGTGGTCGCGTGGAATGAGATGTTCAGCAAACTTAGGCAATGAAGATGACCCACGTCTCTGTGGTTGGGATCCAAAAGATCCGCCAACAAGTTTATTAGAGACTTTGAAAAATATGGCAGTGAACCGTGAACAGTGGCCATCGTGCCGTCAATTTCTGTCAAATCAAAATGATTGCAAGTGTGCTTTTATGCAGTTAGACTGTATTGTGCGTGTTGGCTACCACGGCATTTTTTTCTCTTTCCACCCCTGTAGGTTGACGCCATGTTCATCTTGTGTATTTGTTCTCTTTATGGTAAAGTTTAACTCGTATGAAAAGGCGGTGATCAATGAGGCTTGCTCAGATGTTTAGTGCTTAACAAAGATAATAGCGATGCTTATGCTCACGATTGGTTGGCAAATTGGCGATTTCTTTGGTTTTGTCGTCCGCCGGGCGAATCTCACTGACATTATTAATGTGACGCAGAAAGTGTGACGTTGGCCTATTAAGTGCTGTCTCGGCACCATTGTTGGTAGTTTCATGATTGACTGGCTTATGGAAGATCCTTTGGAAATGAGCTTCTTGTTCAACGGCTTCAAAGCTAGCAACCAAGTGCAACCCAGGCCAAAAGGTGTACGTAAGAATTTGAACAGTTGAAAGGTATTGCTTCCTCTGTTTTGGGACTATCTTCTTCGGTGACAGTATTTTGGCGATTTGTCCGTGCTATGTTTAGTTTGCTGAATATTGTGAGTCCAACCCAATCGAAAGTGATGTCGTGGATATCCGTTATGGAAAAGGAATGGTGACTCATTAGGAATGCACACATAAAGTATGTGATCCTGATCGCATGTTTAAGGAACGAGTTTTATGTCTCTGCGGTGTAAAATATCCCCTGCGGCAGTTCAGCAACCTCCAAATTGTCTGAGAGTCGTAATTAGGAATCTTAGAGTTAACCATCAGTTACTAGTGAGTTTTGCAGCTGAAAAC
>LUCM01004184.1:85389-132525 GCA_008360955.1 Fasciolopsis buskii
TTTTTCGCTCCAGTGGTAGTTTATTTCACTGTGATTCATAGAAGCCACATATGGATTTCGGCATATATACGGTAGCTTTTTTATCATGACTGACCCCATTTTGCAAGCAGTTTTAAACTGGAGAATTTCTCGCTCGGTTCTTTCAAACAGCTGCACTGAAAATCAAAGCAGTACAGAAATTCAGCCGTCGCACAATTTTGAATGGACGCCAGTCACAAGCCGAGGTAGAACCTTTTCCGTTCAAAGTGGGACCCCTAACCCGTTAATCAAGGCTAAAGAATTTATCCAATCACATCACGTAAGCCGTTTTGTGATCTCGTCATTTGAACCTGGTCGGGGATAAATTTGGCCTAATTGTTTTAGGCACGAAAAAAGATGCTCAGGTGAACACAATAAACTATGAACTTGTGTTTTGAAAATTCCTATTATGAAAAGTTTTGAGAAAGTCCATAAAATTTCAGATCCCTCAATTTTCCGGCTCGTATGAAAGAGCGTCAAATATATTTTTCAATCCTAAAGCATTACTTATGTTGATAAATAGCTAGCTTCCAATAATTATTTCTTTATTTTGTTGCTTGAATCTAAGGCAGCTGCCGACCGGTCTTAATATGTAAAAAATGGACCCAAATAAGGTTTCCATTCAATAGGTGACAAAATCGGTTCAGTTCGCTTTCCATTAATTTGCTCAAATGATGACAGTTCCTGCCAGTTCCGTTGAAATTTGGTTATTATTTATGTAGAAATTTCCTGGTTCATATTGCGTAGATCCTATCACCTTAGCTCTTTTGAGTTCACCTTAAGCATGGTATTCAATAATGCTTCCTCAATGTCGAAAAAACATTAAACTTGTATAAGAAATGATTTAACGCAAGATGTTTATTTCTATACTGTTATTGGCTTCGTTCTTTATTGTTTTCCCAAGAGCTGCCTATTTACCCCACCTTCACTTTGGAAGAGAGCTCCTGTATCAACACGATGGCAAAGGCCACATTATGAGTCCCCTTGTGATCTCGAAACGCAAAACACGAACGATCCCGTACCCTCAAGCAGTAAAGTTTGTGTTGATATCTCAAAGGAAACCACCAAATATGTAAGTACATCTGACGCTTGTTGGCACGCGCTTCTGAAATTGCTTTCCAAAACAGATGGCTTCATTACCTCTGAAATGATCCGAACCTTGCATTTTGTTCATTTCTGACAACTATTCAGTAGTTCGAAGGAAATTTCAACTGCGTTTTGATCGGTGCATAACAAGGTGACTGAACTCAATTCCTGTTGTCAGTAACCAAAAGGCAGAAACCTAACAAGAACTGACTTTTGTTTGTGCATAGCAAGGCTACATAAAAACTTGTTCATCATTACCGAAAAACTTGCCTGCCAGAAAATAAGTGCTCATTAAGTACCTGTGTCAAGTACCAATGATCATCAAAGCGGGAAAATTCCTCCATAAATCAGCTTCACCAATTTCGCAAAGAACTAAATTTGAAGATAGGCAAAGCGTTTAATAAAAGCCGCGTGGCAGTTTAGTAAAATGTCCTGTCAACTGTAAAGGTAGTTGGTTCGAAAGAAGTAGAATGGATGAATCAAAAGTTTGTTGCTGAAGGTGTGTAAGACGCGGCAAATTAGGCATACTGTTGTTCAAAAGACTGACAACCCGTTCCAAACAAACGAAAGGTTTCTGCCACCTGACACATGAAATTTCAGCCAGTACAGAAAAAGTGTCAGTGTTAATCTCATTCTCAATTGTGGAACTTGTTGAATCCTTCGTGGGTGAAGCCATGCATTGAAGAGAAGCCAGAAGTCTATCAGCGTGAGACATAAACGGGGCAATAACTGGGCATTTTTAGCTAAAATATGAATTTTCAGGCACTTTACCCCTTTCAGTTGCATGCGCAGGTTCACTCTCGCCTGTCCGTGGAACAGCCAGGTGATGCAAATCATGAAGCTGAACAGTAGCCGACTCAGCCACGGAATTTCGAGAACAAATCGAAAACTTGTACGTTTATATCAAACCAGCTATTGCGGTATGGCCTGGACCTCGTTCAGAAATCGACTGGTATTTTTCAATCGTCCATTTCAATGCCGGAATGTCCTCGGTCGTTGCGGTTTATTATTTCGTTTCTTTATTTTCGCTTGATATAAGACGCATTACTGAACGCACCCATTCCGCTGTATATCACGGTTACGATTTGCCATGATGTCCTGTTATTGTATATCTACCGGTGTTGTGTTAAAGTCTCAATTCACCAAACATGCAATAGAACCTAAATGACGCATGGTGCAATTGTTTTAACATCTAACGTCTAGAAGGGATTATCCACTAGTTTCATCATCCCGTGGTGATAAGATTTGAGAAACGATTAACTGGATTGACGCCACCACCAACAAGGAAGTATCTTAGTGAGACAAGAATTAGCTGGAGCATCAAGCTAGTGGAAAATGGTAAAAAAATATGCAAACGTTTAATTGAGAATGATATAATGTTAATAGCACAGCAAGTAAAACTTGCCTTGAGAAAGACTACCCACGGTAGTCGAAACGTTGGCGCATTACATCTACCAACAACGCTGTGTTATTAATATTATATCATTCACAATTAAAACTGATGCATGGCACATCGATTTTCAGATACACTTCTTACGTCATTTGGTCCCGATATATACAAACTTTTGTTTACATCTATCCTGACATTGTCACAATCCCTAAATAAGTCACTTTTGACGTATTCAATCAACGATGTGCACCCGAAACCACCTACCCGACATGTACCAAGTACCGCGAATGTGGATAATGGGACTTCAATACAATGATTGCATTTTATCTCCATCACAAATTACAGATTTTTACTTTGCGTACCGAACGAATCGCGAATCGCGGTTTATCGCAGTCAACCATTTTACACTGATTATCCTCATATGACTTTTTCAAATGAATGATAAATTCAAGCCGGTGCCACTTCGCTAAGTAATTTCGATCCGATATAAGAAAACAGGAAGATGTTTATTTCCTGACTCCATCGTCGTAGCACAAATGCTCACCTTCGAAAAATTACCAAGGACGAATTCTCGGTCTAGATGAACTACAGGGGGTTTCGTCTGTCTTGTTACGGTTACAAACAACCAGCCTATGAGTGAATGCTGCGACGTAAGTGGAGCAGCATATTAGTGCCCGTAGGNAATCGTAGTCTTATGATTTCTGAATTGACAAAGAGGTCCAACGATTGTTATCCATTAACTCCATTCTGCGTCACGGTCCGGTGGGCGAGCAGCTTTAGTAGTCCCATACAGGAAAGGTAATGCAAAACCCACAATAGCTAAATGGCAATAGAGACGTTTAAAAATGGAACAGAATTGCTCAAATCAAAGTTTTTAAAAACCATTGCAAAGGATTATGACAATCTTGCGCTTTTTTGTGGCTACCTATTCACAATTTCAGATTGTTTAATTGTGAATGATATAATATTAATAACACAGCGTTGTTGGTAGATGTTATGCGCCAACGTTTCGACTACCGTGGGTAGTCTTTCTCAAGGCTAGTTTTACAATCAAATGCCTTTGATTGTAAACCTGGCCTTGAGAAAGACTACCCACGGTAGTCGAAACGTTGGCGCATTACATCTACCAACAACGCTGTGTTATTAATATTATATCATTCACAATTAAAACTGATGCATGGCACATCGATTTTCAGATACACTTCTTACGTCATTTGGTCCCGATATATACAAACTTTTGTTTACATCTATCCTGACATTGTCACAATCCCTAAATAAGTCACTTTTGACGTATTCAATCAACGATGTGCACCCGAAACCACCTACCCGACATGTACCAAGTACCGCGAATGTGGATAATGGGACTTCAATACAATGATTGCATTTTATCTCCATCACAAATTACAGATTTTTACTTTGCGTACCGAACGAATCGCGAATCGCGGTTTATCGCAGTCAACCATTTTACACTGATTATCCTCATATGACTTTTTCAAATGAATGATAAATTCAAGCCGGTGCCACTTCGCTAAGTAATTTCGATCCGATATAAGAAAACAGGAAGATGTTTATTTCCTGACTCCATCGTCGTAGCACAAATGCTCACCTTCGAAAAATTACCAAGGACGAATTCTCGGTCTAGATGAACTACAGGGGGTTTCGTCTGTCTTGTTACGGTTACAAACAACCAGCCTATGAGTGAATGCTGCGACGTAAGTGGAGCAGCATATTAGTGCCCGTAGGAAGTGGATTGAATGGGTATTTCGGGAAGTCGTTTGCAATGTGGAAAAAAAACGTTCCCAAGCTGCAGAGAGCCGGTCAGAGCCTAACTGCTTAGTGCATCTATACAACTTGTGCTGTATCACCAATGTTAGGCTTTTGCCAGATGTTTTTCAACTAGCTTCATTAGAAATAAAAAAACAATTTATGGCAAAAAATCAATGGTTAAACACAACTAATTGGATCAAAACGTCTACGACCCGGGACACTAGTCAAAACGCATTCAACTGCATGAAATTCCATGGTTTCAGCGAAAAATGATCGCAAAATTTGAGGTGGTTTCTTCCCATTGACGTGCAAGGCCGGTGAGACGACATCAATCTCCGAATCGTGAATATCGGAACAATCAGCTTATCTTTACAGACTAAAAATTTAAAGTGTTGATATTTTGTCCCAATTAGTTGCACCCTAGCCACATTGTCTAGTGCGAGTTTTCCTTTTCAAAGTGGAAGCAACATTGCTACACTCTGAATTTCTGCAAAAAGTAAATCATCGGGCCCTCATATGCTGCCATGATCAAAGTTTGCTACCTTTTTCAGGTAGTAGTTATAATATTGCAAAATGAGAATCCACTACAATAAACAATAAAGTGAAGCTATTTTCCCGGACTGCTACGACGGTGCCTGTTGTTCCAGAAGTGTACAGGTCGTTAGCTAAAGCAATTTCCCTAGAAGACCCACTGTGGTAAGGTGTTGGCGATACGACGACTACCATTAAGTTGCACTTATTCTTCGTCTCTAACGCGGCTGGCAGTTCATCGTTCGGGAACCGTCAAGGCGGCTATTCTTAATCCAGCGAATATGTAGTAATACTGTACATAGTTGGGTGGAAAAACTGGAACCACTTAATGTAATGCACGAGCGGTATCCAAGCCGTGAGTCCTTATGTGAAGTCAACAATTTCACCGCCTTCCTCGGATATCAACCTAACAACTCTTAATCTTACCCACTATCCGGCCAAGCAGATAAGGTCGTGGCATTTGGACGTGAAGGTCGCGGATTCGAATCCTCCCAGCGCCGGTCAGATTCCCCATTCGGTAGCCCTCTGTTGGCCGAAGCCGCCTTCTTGAACAATGATGTACATTATTAATTAATAAAGGAAGTAAAAGACAAAAGATAAGCTGGAATTTTAAAATCAAGTCCATGACTTTCCGTAAAATGACATTGTTTGGACAAGAAGGATGTTTTGTAACGGAGTGATCCCTTCCATAGTCCAAAACATTCATAAATCCAACTGACGTCTATTTCCCGGATACCTCAGCTTTTGTCAGCCTGACGCTGACTCTTTCTGGCAAAAATGAACACCAGGCAATTTTGATGCTATAATAACGAAAAAACAATCTACTCAGTGATCAAAATATAGACGGGCATGATGACGCAACTCTACCGATGCTTTAACCCTGTGTACGGTAGATGTACACTTTACTTATTATCGCTGGATATTGAAGCTACGGTGATAGCGCGAAATGTCGACTCGTCCGACCACCAATCAATGCTTTCCAATCTTGCAGTCTAATCCCGAACCTGTCATGTTACATACTCACATATACACTGTCTCGTGATGCACCCGAATTCGCTGAATACCCTAAAGTTTAGTCACCACAGTCTAATTACTCCACGTTGACATGAATTATCAAGGACGGACACATGAACGCACATCCGTTGGACCCATACCTTGATCGCTTTTCACAAGCAACCACTGAATGAGACATTCCATGCACACGCGTACGCAGGTGCATGTATTCCCCCTACGAACAGATTTGTGATTGGTATCTGTTGGTAGTGGGAGATTATATGGCTTCATGAAATAATTCACCGTATGAAATCATCGCTCAACTCATCACTAAGAAACCATGGAAGCATTGTTCAGCTGTTTCATTCTTGTTACGAATCACCAGCAGTGCACATCCACCGCGCCCGAACTGAGATATGAATCCGAGACCAAGGATTTTGAACCGAACGCCTTAATCATTACGCTACCGCGCAGTAATGATATCATAAGGTGAATTATTTCATGAAACCATATAATGTTATTAACAGATACAAAGTAGCCAAGCTCTGTAGGCCATGTTCAAAGCTTTCATCATTCTTAGGCTACCTGTAGGTAAATCGTCTATCGGTAACGGTCGATTGCTGTGCACCAGCGGCCCGTGAACGTGCAAACCACTGCCGGATAGGTGCAACATCATGTGGTGAAGTTCAACAAATCGTTGAGTCTGCCAGGTAGCGTACTGTCTACGGCGTTCGACTCAAAATAGTTCGCCCCGGCTTCGCGTCCCGATTCGGGGGCGGTCGATATGCACCGCTGGTGATTCCTAACAGGGATGAAACAGCCGTATAGTGCTTCCACGGTTTCTTAGTGGTGAGTTGAATGATGATATCATACGGCGAATTATTTCATGAAAGACTCATGTGAGATCGCACACTCCGATTCCCTCCGAATACAACCCTGGTCTATTCTACTAAAAGCACTCTATCATACCGTCTTGACGCCAGTGACACTGTCTGTTTCTTCTCGTACGTTTGGAGATTTTCAGTTTTACGTCCGTCTATAGTTATTTGCTAATTTTCACAAACTATAGAACCGTGCTTCTACAATAAACATCTATTAGCTGTGCGACGGGACGTCGAAGTGACTCAACGAAAAGGATCCTACAAGTACTTTTACGCAGCTAAGAAAACCGAAACTAACTAGTGGGAAGTAATTGGAAAGGTTCTGTGCAAGGTGGCTGGAATAGGCCTAACAGTCGATATTTCCAACGTCTCATATGAATTTCCATAGTTAAAACAATTCAGAAGCGAAATTACACACTTAACCAGAGATTAGATGCTCTCTAACTACGGCGCTTGACTTCTAAACCACGAGAAATATTGTGGTACTAAACCAATCTTTTCTACGACTTAGGAGAACCTTGCTGAAAAATATTAGGCAAAACATTCATTCGCATTACAAAACTAAGAGGTATGTAGGGTTGTAAATCAGAAATTTGACTGCACATCTGCAAAAAGCTATCCTGTCACAGAGATGATACCAGTGAACCTTGCCAATTGGAGAGAAACGACTGGATAGTTTCCATACGGTCACGATGGCAAGGAGAATAGGCGTCTCTATAGTTATTGTTTCTCCATGCATGTTGCATAGGAAACTATATATATCAGGTTTCGTAAAACAGTTATATTTAAACAGATACGATCCAACAAGTCTTCGAACTAAGGACGAAAGCGAAATCGCGCTTTCGTGGTTGTGTTGGACGATGAATGAGATGTTCCAAGAGACAAGTAAAGATGTACGCACTGGATGATGAACTATCCTATCCATTACAAGGATCAGCAAAACTCAGGCGACCTCCCGCTGATAACTTCAATCGACCAACTAAGCAAAAGAACTGCCTGACGAGATCAGTTAATAACTATGGGCCCAATTAGCCAGCGAACTGACCGATCACTGAGTGTTGATCATTGAGGATCAACATTTTGACTAGTAGACGAACGTTTTTCTGTTTGACTTGGTTTTTCCCACTAAAGTCAATAGGAAATGGAGATAGCGGCCGCGAGATATAGTCGAATGAGGATTTACGAACGCAGTTGAGAAGAAGTTTCTCATATCTTTCTTCAATTCAAAACACGCACGGTAGCTCACAGGCTAAAGACAAACATGGGATCGGAGATACAGCTCTGGTTTTCAACACAATCACGTTCGACTGCAGAATCTCATGAAATGTGAATGACCTAAATTCCTTCAGGGGTTTAGAAAAAATACTGAAATTAATCAGCACTCAAAGAACAATTAAAAAATTCATCCTGACGCTCTTGCGTTCAGTAAAGAGGTGCGAGGCACGACCAAGTCGTTGAGCTTTCGCTTTACCGGACAGATGTTCTGGCAGCCCTCGCCTACCATAGTTACGCTCGCGGACCGCGAATTACACAAATAAGCACCTAGTACTTCGCAATCACTACTGTGTGATTTTCAGCGAAGGCTATTTGATGTCTTATAAACACTGAAAAAAATGAACACCACTCATAGAACCTCTTAAGGTAGACCAAGACGATCACGCTTAGCGAGTTATAGTTGAGGAATCCCCAGGACACTCCCGAATAAAAGAGTAGCAAAAATACGAAACATCATGGTTGAAATCTGTACAAGCAATCGCACTGAACGGTGGTGCGTGTGTGAACAGGCAGTTTGACTGGGATCGGCAGGGTTGCAGAGTCAGGGTGGCCGACGGGGAATTGGACACGTCCCCTTGAGTTATAACGTAAGTAATATGCTAGTGGAAGTAAATGTGGTCAGGAGAGTTCAGTTCGCGGACGAGCGCAAATGAGGAGAAACAAGATTATGTAAATCACGGAGTTAACAAATATCTAACTAGATACGAATGAACTTGACCAGAACCTCATAAGCATCATCTAACATAGGATCGAAAATCCTGGTCCATTTGTGTGATCATCGAAAGGATCCGACCCAACCAGGTCAGATGCAACATGAAAGTCAGAAAAAAGACCAGAATATAAACTAATGAGACAAGTTCAATCATAACTCAGAATGATAGTCAGAAGGGGTTGTGGAAAATCACTTGGTATGGCTCTATCACCATCGCGCATGTTGCTTCTATTCAGGAGGATCGACTGAATCGTGCTGGTTTGACCATGCTTAGGTTTGAACAGACAGAGGTCATGATAATAAAAGACTGAATGATAAGCCACTAGTGATGTAGGGAAATTGTTTTATTGGATGGGTAGTCCACCAGGACCACCAGGAGCAGTAGCAGCCACGGAGTTGACTAACCGCGAACCATCCACTACCTTAACACCTGTCTTTGATAAGCCGACAGAAGCGACTACCGTGCCACCATTTGCACTGGACGTATCAGGTAAAGAGTTTACGGTAGGAACACTTGTGCCAGGATCGACCATGTTTACAGACATAACAATATCGGCTGATGAAGACGGCATTGGTAAAACATTCGACGAAATCACATTAGGAGATATCGATGGTCCCGAGTTGAATGTGGCCGACGGGATAGCTACGGTCAGCGGGTTAGTGCTTGTTGAGGCCACATTAATGCTGGTGCCATCTTCTGTTCCGGATGTATCAGGCGGAACGAGCACATAAGTGATTAGATATTCCGGGTAGGCTTGTTCTCCCCGATAAATCACGTACTCGGCGAAATTAAGACCACCAGCACTTGGTCGACCCACAATTGAATGGTGCCCAGGTGGAGCGTGAGCCACTTTCATGGCATTGAATTGGATGAACGATCGGCCAAGAGCTACACGACAGAGCAATATCTGTCGCGGACAGACATAGCACGAGCGGGATTTGTGTGTAGGACAACCAGCGCCTCCGCCGATGCCATAAACGTACTGGAATGAGAATGGAAATCAAAATGACAAGCACGACAGAACGACACACTACATTCCGACTGTTGATTCGAGAAGCACATATGTCATTTTGCTGTTGTTCCTATTCGTCATGTTTTACGAATAATTAGCGGTTCAAATATCTTTAGTGTGTTAAACGGCGTAATTTCCTTCCTAGGTACAATGTTTTTTGAACATGACGTTTAGACTTTAAACATCTAAACACCGATCTGCATGATATCGTCAGCGCGTAAAGTAGTGATGGCATTTGAGATGTAAATGCTAAGCTCAGTAATCATAAGAATTAGAAGACACTCAACGTGAAGTGAGGAACACTAAAATTCAAAATCGGAGAAAATGATCATTAGCGACGCTCAAAACTGCACGGTGCTGGGAGTTCTCTCGGCGAAAAACTGCCGATAGCATTCTTTCTGTTGATAATACACTTGCCACTTAACCATCAAGTTCATGACTTAGGAAAATGTGTTGATTAGCTAGCTAACAATAACAGGGGAATTTTGATGTGCATCACAAATATATTGATCCTACATTTAGGACCACAGTTGCCAGTTTCTATTTCACATAATGAACCGCAGCAATAGATAGTCATACGCTCATGAGCTCACAAAGGAGCGTCGAGCCGATCACTTTCGCCAACATTCGTAAACTGAATTGTACCGCTAAGTCCACACAAACGTTTCTACAATTTATTGTCACATTTTTGACCGAAACTCAAACCTTTTCCTCTTGAATTCGCTAACTATACTTATTTCTTACTTATTACCCACAATCAATATCTGTGCATCTGTCTACCAATCAGCCGCCAAGAGCAACATAAAAAACTTGACTTTGTCCATCACGGAATTCCGTTGATCTGTTTGCAGATTGGAATTCCTTCTTTCAGTGTTGCCAGGTTTGAATACCAGCCGGGACCAGAAGCAAAAAATGTAGACCACGCGGAGCGCCCCTGGGTTGCAAATAAGGAAATGGTTACGAACAGTGGTCGTGATCTGTGAATAAAAAGAGCTCAAGCTGTGGTCAAATAGCGATAACGACGAATGTGTTGGGCGCTTTCGCCAGACCAGCATTCTCCATGAAAAGCACCACAAGTCTGTTGATGGCACATCGGCGTAACCAACGCGGCCAATCTACCTCACCAACGCTCAGCATTAAACAGCAACCAAAGCCCAACTGACCGATGCCTTTACCTCAGAGTCACATGTTCCAAAAATAGAGTGAACATACAAATAGCAATGGGCGGGAAAAGATAACAATGGCGCAGTAGCAAACACACAGAACACAGAAGAACCGAGAAAACGCACATTTTCTGACTAGACAGAAAATGACAACACGACTGACACTGCTCACGACCCGCTGATAATACACTCCAGTGTCTGCAGCAAGCTAACAGACCGTTACATTCTTCAGACCTAAAGAATCCACCATTACCTCGTCCATGACGAAATCACACAAAAATGGAGAGATGAAGTACCCTTGTCGAAAACCGCTAATCGTTTCGAATGAACTTAACGGTCCGCCGAATACCCTCACGCGACCAGGTATACGAGTACAATGTCCACGGGAAGTTCACGAATTTCGCTCGCACACCACTCAAGTGGAGAGCACTGAGTGGTGCAGTCCGATCTACTAAGTCGAACGCACCTTTCAAGTCCGTAGGACGGCGGTATGTCTGGCGTTTCATGTACCTCTCGAAGAGTGAAAATCTGGTCGATGCAACGTCAACCTGGAAGAAATCCGGCCTATTGTTCGCGGATTTTTTTTCCCGCGAACTGGTGTCATACGAACCAGTATTATCGAAGCTAACGCCTTAGTAACAATCAGAATTAAACTAATCCCACGATAACTTCCACAATCACCGCATCATTATCATCATCACCGTTCAGCGTTAAACAGCAAGGCAAGCCTCACTGATTGGCTGCCATATACACTCAGACCACAAACTCAACTATACGTCAATATATAAGATATAAGATGAATAGCAACGGATAACAAGATTAGAAACCGAAGCGAACGGCAGCAAGAGACGATGAGAGACGCACACGCAGGGCCAAAGAAGCCACCGAACACAATGCGAACGCACAAACCAGCGGTTTCAAGTCATTCTGGGATTCATAGAAAATGACAGCACGACGCCACTGTTCACGATTTTCACTGCCATAGTCACTCAGTTTCCTTCCAGCCAGCAATCTACAAAAATTTCACTCTCAGGTATCTCTTATCATATACCTCTATATATCACACAGCTACTCGAAATCAACACAATTACTCCATTCTACTCTACTACTCTATATCCCTCCATCATATCCTAATATATAACAGTCACACATCAACAATATCTTTCCCTCACACCATTACTCTTTGTAACTATCTAGTGAAATCTACTACAGGATTATCCTTATCTCTATACTATTAAGACTTGAAAACTCACCAAATACGGTCTACTGTACTTGTATTCATCTAGTTTCACTACATTACTATTATCAGTCAATCACATTGACTCCTCTCACCACACCTATATCTGAATACTCATATTTCACTAGAATTAATACGCCTTATAACGACCAACTTCCCATAAATATTGACTCATCAATCATCCTTCACCAATAAATATATAACCTAACGTTCTCAAATTATATCATCTCACTACTTTACGTCTCTCCACTTCTCCATCACACTCCTAGCTATATAACTATATCTATTACTTAACTTAAAACTTAGCGTATAATTCGGGGAAACTCCACAACCTGAGATCACTAAATATGCCACCACTCTCCTATACCCAATCCCACCTCAACGTTAAACACGCAGAAATCAATGCAATCACTCGGGGATGCGATGACGCCATACTTATTCATACTCTACCTGTAACATAATACTACTACCGTGATCATTCCAGTAAGCCAATTCGAAAAATCATTCAAATACATAACTTGATGTTCCGTATTCTGCCACATTTACTTATTTGCTCTATTAAATCTTACATAGCTTCAAAATACTGGCTCTACCTATCCACCACGACATTACTACTCGCCACCATTCTGACCTACACACACCTATCTTATTACCATTACTCTGTATGCTCCGAGCACTACAAGCCAGACGACCACTATATATACTTCACTTCTCCAATCCTATAGACGATACCAGTATCAATACCTCTAGGTCATTTTACGCTTCTCGGACCTCTCAGTCCTATTACATTAAACTCAATTATTAATGCACACTCTTGGTAAGTGAG
Source organism: Fasciolopsis buskii (assembly GCA_008360955.1). Lineage (NCBI taxonomy): Eukaryota > Metazoa > Platyhelminthes > Trematoda > Plagiorchiida > Fasciolidae > Fasciolopsis > Fasciolopsis buskii. The sequence goes on from LUCM01004184.1 coordinate 98,282, forward strand.
GCAATATACGACTAGGAACCCTATAATATAATTGCATCTATACCATATATTATAGAGAACCGGATCGCGGAAAGCATATTCATTATGCTCCGTGTGCATGGCCGCAGACCGAAACAGGGCACACTGACGCTGCGGCCGCTAATCTAGTCGCATAGCTCGCCCTTCCATTTCTTCACCGCGGTACTCCTTACATCCGGAGACTATAAAAACGTCTGGCCATCACAAGCGCCAGAACGAAGGGAACAAGAAATGGAGAGAGTGGACATGGCCTCGCTTGGCGAACGTCCACTAGTCGTTCGAGAATGAACGTTGAACAGTCACCGTTATACATAACGCGTACCATAGTATGGTCAAGTACAAGGCCTCGCCAACAGGTAAGCGAAACTAGTGGCATACCTCTTCCTGGGGAGACACTGGGATCCATGCGGGGCGACCACCAGGAAAACACCTTTTCAAGTCTGTAGGAAACGACGATCGTAGGGGCGCCGCTCGGGTGGCGCGCTTTCGAGTATCGTCCAAAGGAATATTGGGCGATGAAACCTCGGACTTGCCGAAATCCTAGCCTGTTGTCGCGCATGTTACCTCTCCGGCGAAAATTCGTGTCAAACGGCGCAGCATTTTCGGAAAGCTAACACCTTGATGTAAGCTATCGATTACACTAATCCACATATGCGGCAGTCACTCCGGACCCTCTGAAGAATAACATTCGACAGCCAATTCGGTTGGCCTTGCGTCTGATGGCCATTCAGTCTGCAGCAAAAATGCGCATCAAAACTAACGCAGGGTCCGATCGACTACTGGTCGAGTGTGACTACAGTTTTGGACAGAACTGGGCGCCAACGGTAGCAACGCGATAGATGGTCAATCTACTCAAAGGTACCGCGCCTAGAACGCCATTCGCATTGCGACGCGACACCGTGTCGGAACACTTCCTACCTTACAAGAAAATAAGCTCGAGTTATGTCACCAGAACGAGAACTATCCCCGTGCGTTCCTCGCAGCCACACGGGCCACGGGGGGGGCCCGCTACACAAGACCCGGATGCACTCAGTTTCCCAAAACCTTGCTGGCCACTTAAATACACTGCTACCTCTACACATTCCAGCAGCGGCCTCTTCCGGACAAACACACAGTGACAAGGTAGGCCGGCTTAAAATTGCGTCGCACTTCTCATACCATGGGCCGCAGCGGAGCGTAGCCGGGGGGAATAAACAAATAAACTACGCTTACACTCACACCTTTGGGACGCCGGACATCCTGCATCTCATGCAACACAACGACTGTGACTGGAAACCAACAAAAGGGCTGCTTCACTTCGCCCTCAAGACTATCCTAACACCCCGTAACCCACCGCTTCGAGCTCTCTCGTCTGCCTGAATGGCGAACAAACTATCTTGGACGAGACGTCGCGCAGTACCGTCCAATTCACTCGCCTACTCGACATCCTGACCGCGTGTCTCAACTCCACCACCGCCAACATCAAGGCGACGCCAAGTGATCCTACTGCAGAGCCACACCCACGCCCTATTGGCCCCACCGCATTACAACGCACATTGAAGAACCAGAGCAAAAGAAGGCGACAGCGGACTGGAAGAGCAAAGAGTATGCGTAAGCAGCAGCTGAGAGAAACCGGACGCACGGTTAATTAAGAGGCAGACACTTCTGGAAGTACATCCAACGGGACAATAGACAACGTCAGCAGTCACGGTCCGCTTAACAAGGAGAGCACATGTAACAAAGGGCAAACAGATTGGGTGGAGAACAGAAAGACAGGGAAAAAAGAAGGGAACCGAGCACGAAGCATACTTATCACTACCACGTTTCCTTACAATATTTTTTCTTCGACATTTATCATATATTCCTACTTACAACCCATTCTCTTCGGCAAATACCAGATCTACTCAATGGTCAAAGCGCGTCTCTGATTATCCTGCGCGGACGCGAACCGAGGGAGTTGCACAGCTATCGAATTATTTGCTAAGTCTACGTAACCTTCAATATAATCACAAATGCACACCTTCTATTCAACATAATAAATACAATTCATTTGAAAACACAAATCATTACTCACCTTCCATATAAAAATCACACCAATTATCAAGACCTTCCAAATATCACGATCTAAGAGATAAGTCTTCGTCATCGCATCCCCACGCCCACACTGACAAACAAAAATAAGGTTGAGTTGTCAGGACTGTCACTCTTTCCTCTCAGTAGTCGAAAATGCGACCTACTTCCACTACGTTGGGGTCAAGAACACTTTCCAAGGATTCTCCCATTTAGCGGCGTCGACCAACCACGTCAGTGTGAGGCCAGTTAAATGATCCTTGAATTGGTCAGCCCATAGGTCCAGTATTCTGTCTACCATAACCATCTCCTACTTCATGCCATACGACTCAGAGTAACCGAAGTTCGCCCCCACAGGCGTCGCGCTAATCTAAACAGTCTTTGATTGTCACCTGAAACTGACACTAATCCCATTTCTTCGACCACCTCAACCCACCAATTTTCACGACCATTCTTTACAAACCTCTATCCCCCTCAATCGACACGCCGACGCCTGTCAACACGCCTCCTAATCCACTCCCTGGAGTCACGCCGACTGTTCTTTTAGTCCATCAGCCAGCGCACCCTTCCGGCAACACCCACTATCCTTGCATGACTTGCCAGATCACCCCGACCACAGACCAAAACCTGCCGCCAGGTACGTCGCCTCGGGATCTACATCCCACTAGATACTACATTACCGTCAACTCTCTTAGCTTGCTGCCGTTACGCCTTCCCTGCTTAAATAGCTGATTGCTCAACAGCCGAATCAGAAATACATTCCACGCCAATCGGTTGTGTTCTGCGTCCGATACCGCTCGAGCTAAGCCCAGAAAACTTGCAAAGAAAACTAGCGGCGGGTCCGATTCCAACGTACTGTCCAGTAGGATCCACAATCCGGACCAGAACCGCAAACTCAACGAGATCTTATCTCTCAAATAGGTCGACTGACGCACTACCTTCGAGTTATGGCAACTAGTCGCTGTCCGACGCCAACTGTCGCGAATTCTGGCTAGAACAGGAAATAAGAGTCTGCACAAAACGAAGGAAGCCTGTTTCCCCGTTACTCGGACCGCCGAGCGGCAACGCGCAGCCTCCCACCAAACCGGCCTGTGTATGGTTTTTCCAGCTTATGCATTAAAATCACCTGCTACTACTACAGTGCCAAAGCCTTTGCTCTTCTGAACAAGAAAGACGAGTTCGACATAAAACTGGTCCGTTTGCGCTGCAATCTGTTGAGGCGTTTGTCAAGGTCACAAATAAACTGTGCTTAACAAAACGTATTTTTGAACGTCGACTGATTGTTGCAGTTTCACGGAGTATAGCCGACTGTTAACCGGGAGCCACGCAGTAAGGAGCACTTCAGCCTCGTCACTCAAGACTGTTCCTACATCGCGCTGCCCACAAATTGAGCTGCGTCGTCTTCTGAGGTGTACAGGAAATATCTTGAGGATATATTAAGTGCAGTTAGTTGAATTTCTCCACTCTATCCAAATCTTGAATTCGTATTTCACTGAAGCAGCAGACTTCAATCGAAAGTGAGTCCAATGTCAGAGCTAAACACACCTGTTGTTCAGTCTGCGTGAGAGTGAGCACAATTGAGGAGCCCAGATTCAGAGGCTGACGAGGTTTGAGAAAATGTGAGCTAGCACGTTGAAAACCACTTACTACCTTATTTTGCAATGAACCGTTACGAGTATCGGGCGTTATTAGTGGGGCATTGTCCTTAGGGAGATGAAAAAGATTGGGTTGGGGAAAGAAGAAACAGCCTGAATAAAAGAGAGTAAACACTGTCATCTTCATGACATGGCCACGGTTTTATGGGAGAGTTGTATTAGCCATATTTAAGTTAGGTGCAGGGCATCGGGTCGTAAAACTTAAACAAACAGACACTAAATGTTAACAACTTACAGTGGCTGAATTATACTTCATACATAGCTACAGATCAACGAACCCCGGTATGCAGTGTTCTGCAGGGAAGGTAATGGCTGGGAGATGGTTCAGGGAGGTAAGTCCATGACCTGGCGGAATGGTAGGAAAACTCTCATTCATAGAATGTTCAGAAGAGATCTAATTAGATCACCGGAGTGGACCCCACAAGACCCCCTAACCCGATGATTGGAGACTTCGAGAGGTACATCCATATGCTGTAGTCAGTGGGGTTCTTGAATTCGGGATGTCTCTGTTTGTTCTTCCGACTTAAGATTCTAGGACCTTTTTATCGCTATCATACGGTGCTGTAAGGCTTGGTTATTGGTTGTAAAAACAGAAATGAACTGAATTACGTCTAGGCATGAGCATTGGAACGTGGCGACAGGAAATGAAACGAGTCAGTCATCCGATGAACCTAGAGCAGACAGTTAGGTGAAACTAAGGAATAATAAGGGAAAGGATGCAAGAATAAGGTAAAAGGCACATTCTTGGTTGCCAAGACGGTCGCGAGGACAACCAGCTAGTAACGGTCGTCAAGATAAAAGCTTCGACTTCACGTCCCACAGACGAAGTATTCGATAAGTGCAGTAGCCAATCGCTTTTACGGACGATGAAATCACCAATGATCGTATTTCGGCAGCCGGGGTCTACTAAATCCCGAATCCCATCGTTCCAAGATGAACCTGGAATAAGAGAATTTTAGTTTTTAGAGGAGCGGTAAACCGTGCAAAAATAAGAACTGAAAGAATGGAAGTCCGGGTGATGGAAGTGCGGGTTTTTATCTTTTAAGAGCCTCTATTGATAAAAACAAAAGTGTGCAGCATTTTCAGGAAGAGGGAGCAGTCAACAGAGGGTTGCCAATTGGGGAAATCGAGCGGCAATGGGGGGGATTCGAACTCGCGAGCATCACATTTGCTTGACTATCGCCGGTCAAGATGTCAAGATATGGAACTCCGGAGGAAACAACACACTGGTGGATATAAGCGCAAACACCGGCTATAGAGGAATTGAAGACGACCTGTTTGACAAGGGAGAAATGTGTCTCCGCTAAAAGTGAGGTAGCGAAAAATGAAAGTAGTTATTTATTTGGTTTGCGAAGTTCTTATTTAGTGTAAGTGAATCGGCAACCCATATCCTGAGACTTGAAGTGGTACTGCGCAGAGACAGTGGAGCTGTCTAATAAATGGCCGGCGCATGAGTGCAGTGAGAGGAGCAAACACCGTAGACACTAAATCTTACAACTAAGAGCAAGATAAACATAGTTCTGAAAACTGGAGCGGCATGGAGTCGCACAAGATCCACTGAAGTGCGCTACCCAATGATGGATGCTTCTCGCCACTCGCATCCTACTGATTCCAACTAACTTTCGATAAGCCGGCTTCCGTAACTAATGGCATCTCTTCTTTCGGGAGTCATAGGTATACAGCTACTCGACCGTTTCGTTGACTAGTGATTCGCTCAAAAGTATCAATAGAATACATTAACTACATAACCTTTTGGGCAAGAGAATTCCGTCGCCTTTAATTGACCCAATATCTAACTGCTTTCTTCCCATCGGCAATGTGCTAATTAAATCAGACTACTGTATTCACGTAGACTGGTTGACTGCTTGTCGATCAGACTGCTTCTTAGTGAAGTAATTGTTATTGACCTCCCCTTGATGACACCAAGGTTCAAACGCGTCACCATCCTACCAGAGAGATCCGATCGCTTTTTCAATTTTCTCTTGTAAACTGCTCACTCGTCGTAGGTGTATGCGGAACAAGAGAAACAGCTAGTCTACGCGTGCGTTAAGGTTGTGATTCGTTCCGGTCAGATTTAGTCTGTTGGCAATGAAGGATACTTGCCTAACGTTAGGGATACCTGAGAACAGTAGAAGTATTAAGAAACTTTCGGTCTGATCAAATTACATAAATTTACACGAATATTTCAAGCTGAAGGTATCATACCAAAGTACCCTCTTATTAAGTAATGAATCCATCAAGACGGTAGGAACTGTGTAGGAAATGAAACAAGAGTGCAAACTAAATAACAAGTGACATGGCAGTAATTCATTCTACACCGATTAATCAGCCATTATAGCACCTTTGGTGCAATGGCTCTGAATGTTATATTACGATGAGCTACAGATTAGGAGAACGAGATTGCAAGGAGCGTGTCCAGACAATATTTTACAACCTACAGGGAGATAATGCAAATACCGACTTAAATATGTCATGGTTTTTATTACCTCGCCTTGAACCGTAGAGTTCGAGCAGAATTGTGACTATCCCATCGAATGATATGGGAAGAAAGCTCAGGAGCTCCACGGGAACACAATTCATGGTATACAAAACGAGTTGCTCGAGGAATTTGAACTTCACTGGAAGCAACGCATGAGCAGAATAACAAAAATCCGGAACTTATCTATGAACTTTCTCACCTGGTTCGATTTAGATGAATTCTCAGCAAAATAAATGCCCGCACCGAACATTCCTCCGATATACGCATGCCGTTCATCAAATCCTTTCATTACAATCGCTTGAAGGAATGGTGATCCGTGAAAAAGCAAACGCTCATTGTAATGTCCTGAGTTGTCTTCGCTAATCTCGTTACAGCGGTGAACGTATCGGTCCCACAAACGTCGATTTCGAATACGAGCCACTTTCAAGACTTCATAGGTTTTGAAGATCCCACCACAATTGTCTTTGTGTTCTCGAATAGTGCTGAGAACCTATTGGGAGAAGTATCAAAAATAACCAAACAGTGAAGTGACAGAATATACGGCAGAAAACAATCCACGTGATTCATTGGTGTGGATAGTCGACTAGAGGCAATCTTCGACAGTACCCTTTAAATCACATTCTTGAAAAACGTAGATTATCTACTGATTCGGGACGACTTTCAAAGATTGTCCCACTACCATTTTCTTATTTTTATGGCATGGCTGCGGTGGACGTTGAACTGGCAACCGTCGTCCTGAAACTTGGAGTGCAATAGAACAAAATAAGGCTATTTCAGATCAAGTGCTGCGGCTAGTGGGGAATAAATACAGCTATCTGATTTTGCTAATTACAAACGGTTAGTAATCGAGATTAGCTCGGTAATATAAATTACCCAAACGGAGAATTTGAGGTATTCTGTTTCGAACTTTTCGGAGCCAAGAAACAGTCACTGTATCGATGACAACCAAACCAAAAAGTTGACACAGTCGTGGGCTTAAAACATGGAATGTGATTTTGACATACTTGTTCCTCCACTGCACGAAATTCCGGATCGGACGGCTCAAGTTCCAACATAACGGTATTCCGACTGGAACCAGGTGGAAAATAAATAGGACCCATTGGTGTGGCTTCGGCGACTCCCACCCCGTGAAAATGAGTTCCCGCATTCATCGAGCTAGTTCTACAAGCTGAAGAGAATATCGGGTTGAGTGTATGTATCTGGGTCCGAGATTGTTTCGTAGGACGTGTCGAGCAGGTAGCACTAAGGTCCATGTTTTGCAGACCGAAAGTCACGAGATTTGTGGTATTGCCTAAAGATACACGCCAACGTTGAATGCCTTTGATGATTTTATGTCGATGGCCGTAGACAGAGACGCCCAGTTCTCGTAATTCTGCATGGCCCATTTCTGCCAAAATGTCCATCGTCACCTAACAAGGATGGTTAAAATATGAAGTGACAACAAAAAAGAAAAAAAGGTATGCGAAGGAAATGAAGATGCCTTCCTCAAAGAAACAAAAGGCGCCTGCTCCACAAAGCTCTTGACAAAACGAACGTTGACGCAAGCACGACAAGAGATAATGGGAACAAAATTGACCTCGGAGAATATCATTATGGTAGGTTGCTAGTCGAAATCCCAAAAGGACGAGACTCCGATAATCAGCAGTAATACCATGATGGCATGAGTAGGAATAACTGAAAACGAGCTTGTTCGCCTTTCAAGGGTGACACCGAAGTAGAAATTATCCAACGTAGATTGTCAAGTTCAATCAGTAGAACATTCTTTGCTCCACAGTTAAAAACTATATGCACATCAAAACCGACCATATGCTTCCAACTGAAGGATAGACTGCCAGATTCTGCAGCCTCATTCTGTGTATTCATTCACCTGCTCCTGTGGAACTAGGTGTAGTGGCCGTATGAGCAGACGTTTGTCCGATCGCGTTCGTTAACACCACCCGGTTGCGTTGAGCACAGGAACAATTAAGATAATCACTAGCGCGGTATATTCACACCTTGTTACTCAGTGAACGTGACAAGTGCTTTTCGCATCATCTACAAATTTAGGAGCAGACAATCAAGGAATTGTCAGGCGTCACATCCTGAACACAGTCGAAACCGTGTCTATCCGTTTGTATAACCCCCTTCTGTGCGTTCAGAAACAATACCAAGATTCTTCAAGATCAAGAAGCGTCCTCATTGCATCGCACTAATGCAGAAAAATAGGACGGGAATTTGACAAAACGCGATAATTTAACACGCTCAGGAATCTACAAGGCTAATAACCAAGAAAGGCTGAAACGACTACAATAGTTATTTTCAATCTGAACCAAGCGATATGACCCGCAAAGCAATGGTAGTTTGTTAATATTTTCATATTTGGAGCAAAACCTGAGCTCACAAATCACAGGGCACAACCTAGTACCGCATTCACTACGCTGCACCGAATATATCGTTTTCCAAACTGGTTTGTATGTAAAAGATATTTATTACTCCATTCATCAAGTAGGCATTCCTGTCCCAGTTACCCATTGCCTAGGCCACGTACCACAATGTGAGGTGGCGTACAAAATCACCCTGTTTCATGACTCCTTTAAGGATAACCAATACTTAAAAAACAAATCTTTTTACGGCATGCTATATGCATGAGTATAATGGAAGGGAGGATGCCTCATGGCCACTAGGGCCCACTAGACTAAGGGATGGAGACCAGCGACTATGACATCCGAAACTTGGAGCGATTTCATTAGGTCAGGCATGCCAACCAGCCGGGAGTCAGCGAGTTACTATCTACTACCAAAATCATCGATGGACCTGAGATTTAAACCTCTGACCTTTTTTGGTGATAGACTCTTGGCGCACTTGGCCGCCGCCGGTCAATGAGTAGAAATGACACTCAACGCCGAAAGATGCTACTTCTAAGGATGTTTATTTGCATGGGATATGCGTAAAAGTAAACAGGGTTTTGAAAACGGGGCTGTTGGAAAGTTAAGTCAGAAAACCAAGAAGATACACTCAGTTCCGAATTTATCATCGTAACAATATCCGATGCAAAAGAAAAAAGCCGTACGATAAGGCACGTCATGAACACAGTAAGTAGAAAGAAGGCAACAAAGAAAATAGACCGTACAATAATGCCTAATGTATTAAAAAAGATAAAGGGATCCGAGATTAGAAAACCTGAATGCAGAGTAGCATTCAACCGGAGAAACTGATTAGAAAGTATTTCAAAGATGATGGGGAAAACCTGCATTGTTTACTAACCTCTTCCCGTTCGAACAACTCCACATAACGATGTAGATCAAGAGATGCCAAAAAACTTGCCACGGTTATTCGCACCGCAGATGATTGTCCCAAACTCATAACGACACGAGTCCCTGTTGCACTAGACCGAGCGGGTAACGCGGTAGATGTGGTAGGACAAGGTGCTAACTGAGGACCACTATTTGCTACAGTTGCCTCCTGTCCTTGACCCTCAATTCGCGGGCCGGTGGAAAATGGAGATGCGTGGCGCTGATACAGGGGTTCGTAGTCTAGAGATGAACTGGTGTCCGTTTCGGAGCAGCTCGACAGATAGTCCCCAGTCGCGGTTGAGGTTAGCATACCCAGAACGGCACTTTTGGGCACCGTGGGTATTGAAGAATTTGTGTGTAGCATGGCATCCAGCAATAGCGACTTCACATCATCCGCAGTGGCTAAATCCAATGGAATTTGATCTATGAGTGCAACACAGGGAGTTGGAAAAGACAAATTTTTTAGAAGCAAAAATCAAGCATTAAAAATGCCGGAGTGTGGTGACGAGCGCGGAAGTAATAAGTTCAGACATCGACACAGATATCGAACAAGCCCATAAAACACGTGCTTTTTGGCAAAATCAGAGACGTACTTTCTTGATTTCGTATGGATGGATCTGCTCCGTGCGCAAGCAACAAGGCGCATAATTGTGTTCGCCCCTTTTGAGCAGCCTCGTGTAACGGTGTGTAGCCCCATTTGTCCACTGAATTAACCGAAGTCCCATAACGAATCAGCAATGCGGCGACGTCGACATGTCCATAAGAACTTGCGTTATGCAGCGGTATCAGGCCTCCCTTATCTTTGGCATTTACATCCGCACCGGTCTCAAGGAGGAATTGCACTACCTGTGATCCAAACGGAGAGACGCACTTGTTGAGTCAATGAATAATTAAAATTACGCATTTGAAACTCTAACATCAACAGCCGTCGACTTTATCCGGTTCCAAGCGCATCAAGACAACGTGAGTGGGCGCACACTCGGCCGACCGTATTCGGGTAAACACACCGGGAAAGAATAAGCAGTCAAATGAGGGTGCACTCAATACATACCTAATTGAAGAGATACACCTCTCGGGGTTGTGGAAGAGGGGATCCATCATCATTGACATCGGTTTGCCAATGAAGTGATGCAAAACAAACAAAATCCGGCAAAGATGTTTCGTTCTTCAATCAGACTTTTTATTTTAATATGCCGATTTCCCAGTATAACGTGATGAGTCCCCAAATGAGCCACATACCGGAGTAGGCTCTTCAGCCCGTCACGATCAATGTTTATTGACAATTGCACAGGCTGAATAAATCCTATCATCCAACTGAAGTGAAGACAAGAAATAAACCATAAAGAGAATAACATCGATGACAATATGTGCTTCTTGATGTACATCTGGGCTTCCCCTTAAAACGTCCACATGAAGTGACCAGTGCACTTTGCAGACCTAGTTGAACGAATTTACTTAACTCCGCATTCGTTGGCTATTAATTCTTTCATTAATAGCAGCAATAATGAAATAAAAAAGAAGAATGACGGAGTTTTCTCGAATGTATGCGCATGCATGTTACGGAACGGTGTGAACGTGAAACCGGCTACGATACTGTGAGTGATGAACCACGTAAAATTCCGTGAATCACCGAGTGGTTTTTAAATGGATTTGCCATCCAGGTAAGCAGCTAACGATCCGAGTGCGATCCCAGGACCTATCAGCGAATCAGTTGGAACCTGAGGCGAATAGTTTTAAAACAAATCGCCAGAGGGTAGTGATTTGAATGAACTAGAGCAAAAGCACTTTCCATAAACACACAACGGACTGAATAATTCACACTAATGGAAAGTGTGTTTGAGTTTCCCAGCTCTGGTTGAGTGTTAATTCTAAGCGAATTTAGTACGACTCCTATTTAATATGACGCTAATGTGATGGGTTCGATCAATCACGAAAAACTGTGAAGACGAAGACAATCTGACGGTTGCCATAGCCATTATGATAAGCCCTACAAAATCAGTCTAACCGGATAGGCACGCAAATTTGTGACATTAACAATAAGGAATTCTTTTTATATTACATTCCTGAATTATGACAGCAAAGGAAAAGGTATGCCCCGTGCTCGCCGAACTGACGGGGTGGGAATCGGCAATCGATCCGGAGACTAATAGAGAAGAATAACTGCCTACGAAACCATTATGTCAGGCATATGATCGGCCAACTTGGAATTTAGACTGCTTGACTTCAGAGCAGAAGGTACCTGTGTTCATCTGACTACTGTCGGCTGAGAATTGCGTGAAGCTTGTCACAGGCTTGTCGAAAATCGTTCGCCACTCAGGCCGATACTGATCATTCACCAACCGCTTCGAAGCAGCCATAGAACTTCTGAGATCCAAGCGTCCAGAAACCTCATACACAGACCCTGACCTTGAAAATCGCGAAGTACCTATGTATCGTATTGGGTCTCAAAATGGATTTGTACAACCAAATCATCATACGCCACCTACAACTTAGCTTTTAGCTATTTTTGTATTGTATTGAGTTTCTCTGAGAAAGCATTCTAGTTACACCGGAGAAAATAACTAACCAAGTATTTAATCTTTTACGCGACTAATCGTAGCAATTAACATCAAAACCGCCAGGGTTTCCAAACAGTAGTTTTATCAAACTCGAATTCTCCACTCCTCATCTAGTCACAATTCGCACCTCGTATGACAACGCGAGGACCAGTAAAAATGACAAGAATATTAGACAAAGAATACACTCGAATAATTGAAGAAACAATTCAATTAATAGGAAAACTTGTTAACGCAAAACGACAATAAGTAATAGCAATTAGACAAAGAAGCAATTAAATCGGAAGGCCGGTGTGGTGGCCGAGCGATAGTAAGGATTCATATCAGAACTACCTAGGGCGGTGCCGTTAGGACTAACCTCCACATTATTGTATCCCGCGGCCAGGTGCAATGGAGCAGAGTTACGACCTTGCGTATCACGACAATTTATGTTTGACGCCGTGATCAAACGTTGCAATTTGAGCAAATCACCCCGCTTAGCTGCCTCCAGAACAGCCGTATCACCACGGAGCAAATCATAAACATCACTTTCGGTATCCTGAGTAGCAAGAGAAGAAGAGACCGAAGAAGCGGAATGCAAGTAAACCGATAGCACATAGACGAGAGAGAAGCTACAAACATGGAACGTGAATCAAAAAACATAGACTGAATTAAACAAAATATTATGTAAAAAAATTCCGGCCATTTAACGGAAGAAGCAACCCCAGTCGGTGCGTCGGAAGAATGCGCACTGACTTTTCACTAATCAGTGCCCGATATTAGCTTACGACGAAACTCGAATATATATGACCCATTTTTTCCAGCGCTTTTTCACTTTCATTCCGGAATTACAGGAAAGTTAGTCGGACCTTCGAAATAACAGATATTGTTGTCAAAAGTTGCGACTAGCCTGTATGCACGCACATCACACCACAGACAATCAGTGCGTACTTATGAGCTACATTGAGACGTGCTAGACAGTTCAATCGAGGCTGAGGTTGCACTGCTTGATCCCAGTTGACAGCCAGCCATGTGCAGTGGGACTTACAGGTTCGCGCAAAGTAAACTGTCGCCGTTCTGAAAGTTGCAACTCTTTTGTCGTCTCAGAATGCGCCCTTGCAGAATGCAAACTAGATGCAATCAAGGACATTTTTTACCAAGGCGAGATGACATTCCGATTTCACTAGGAGGCATGAATGCCCGAGTAGATCGGCTGTCGTCGGATGAGCCGTATTTAGCAGGTGTTTCTAATATCAATTCCTGTCGTAGGGAATAGCTGTTGGCCTTATGTTCAGATCAATCGTTCCTCGTAAGCAGGAACTTAAGGCGTTCAAATTGTTGGCATACTACCTGGCGTCCAACCCCTACGAGTCAGCGGTGGACCCAAACTGGTCACATCACTATCAGCCAGAAATGCCGGACGGTCTACAAAACTACCGGTCATACTGCAGCACTCCTCTTGACTCCGACCATGTGTTAGTATGCATCAAGCTGTCCATGGGGACCCAAGAAGCAGAACGGAGCGTCGGTAAGATTACGACAAGCAATCTGACTCGACTGCCTTATCACTCTCCTGAAATACGCTGGCTGGAAAGCTAGAAATGCCTTCGACTAGTAAAATATCTTTTATCTTTTACTTCCTTTATTAATAAAACTATGTACATCATCTACCGGAAGAGGAGTTGCGGCCAACAGAGATACAAAATAAAGCACGGCTTTCAACGGGGCGTGAACTCAACACGGCTTACGTAAGGATCAGAAGATCTGATGGGTCGCAACGGGCACTGGAAATGGGACATGCTGCACCGAGGGAAATTCCTGCCAGCTGTTTCACCTGGTTCGAGCTACTGGTAGCAATGCACTGAGTGTCAGCGAAACTATCTGCGAAGTTGATGGTTCGCCTATTCATACTCACCGGCCACGTCTTGTACGACGAGCACAGCTCTTCCAAACAGTTTAGCTGGCCCTCAGCATCAGCCCCACATACATAGCTATTTCGGCAAGCGGACCGTGGACTGTTAAAACAGATCAACCTGATATGGTGATCCATAAAAAATTTCAAACCTAAAGATGTCATAAATCACCGGGCATTTTTGGCCAATCTTTGCTACGGTCCTAAAGCTGAATGACAAGGCCGATTTGGTTTGATTAAACGGTTGCAGTTCGTTTGCTGCGTGTGTCTAATTCAAACGGTTACATTCTGATAAAAAGAGACCTACACCATTCACTACAAGGAGACTGAAGATAAAATCCGTGAGGATGGGTTCTATTCATCGTAGGCGTCGTTCAGTAATCCATAGACCCATGTGACAGTGGAAGGAGTCGAATTCAAGCATACCCTCAGATCTCTACCAGGAAATCGACACAACGGCTTTTGTAAGTACTTCATCTAGAAGACGTGTTTTACATCGGCCAAACTGTCGTACTTTTAAATTTCACTCCGATATTGTATTGAAAGACGATGATGGAGAAAAATGTATCTTTTGCAAGTGGTCTATTGAGTCACTCAAAACGGAACTTACTTTGTGTGAAGATATTATCCGCTCAGGAGAAGCTGCATTCCATCTTCTTGGTGGAGTAAATCACAAAAACCAAATCTGCTTGGTACGAAAAAATCCACAAGTTGCAATGGATACGCATCACTGTTTCAGCCCGAAAGTAATCATATGATTCAGCATGCCCGATACGACGCTTATTGGACCACACTTCTTCCTTAGCACTGTGAATAGTTCAACCTACCTGTAAATGTTATCATACTTGGTGTCGCCAACCCTTGTTTCAGAGATCTTGTAGATCTCACCTCAGTAATCCATCTGGTCCTTCACAAGCCTATCTATTGGTTAAAGCCTTCATGCATTTTACTGCACCTAGACCTATCTCCCAATCATTACCAGTCTCGAAGAGCAGCGCAAACGAGGCAGTCGTTCTACGGGCATAGACAAAACATTTCCTAATCACTTCATTCCCTTCAAATTCAGTCCCGGTTTTAAAGATTGGACCTTAGGACCCAATACCTTACACTTACCCTCTGAATTGATGAGAAAATTCTTCCACCTAATTCTGTTCAAACATTCGAAGCTTTCGCATATCTGCTCTCAGCGGCCATGTTTTCGAGTTACAAAGCAGCAACGACTTTAATGAATTTGTGGCTCTCCGACATTCAATCAGTAACCGGATTTTCCGCTGACGGCAAAGATGTCTCAAATTGGTGAATGTTAAACCAGCCTTCTGTATCCGCGAAGACAGTACATCCGATATACGACCACTAGCTGAGATACAGCGGCCCAGATTACTTCACACAATTCCTTCGTTGTAGTACACAAGGTATGATTTCGAACTAATCCAGTCCTCCATTGCTACTTTACAATAAGAAGGTTCAAAACACCCCAATAATATATTCACCATTGTTTAGACAATATAGAGAAACCTGCAACTTACTTAGGTTTCCACTCAGTAGTACAACGTCGCCCACCCTTTCAGTAAACTTATCTCCTTAATGACCATCGGATGAAGGGCTAGTATTTAACTGTATTGGTTCTCACACGGGAAGGCCCACTGTGGAGGTGGGCCAACTAAGCTGTTCCCGAACTGTTCTGTCGAACGCTCCAGTCGACCTTCCTGAGACCGAATCAGTCAAGCGCCGCCATATTTGTTTCTCGCTCTCTAGAAACATTATGCTCCGCTGGTTACCTGTCCAAACTAGCTAGATTAGCATCGCCTCATATTTTTTCGCTCGGATTAACCGTAAGCAGATCCATGATTTACCTATGCGAAAATACTGAAGTATAATATTGCTCATACATCAACAATAATTTAACTATACTGCTTCTTGAAATTGCATATCAACGTCATTGTTAAAAAGAAAGCATCAGGATTACCTTCAATGGAAGAATGAAGGAAATGGCTCATGAGTTTAAAATAAATGCTCGAATATTTCCTCCTCACAGACCGAACATTTGTGGACTCTCCTCATGCAGCTTACAAAAGAATTCTCGCCCTTCTTTATTGGTTTATGTCAGGAAGCTATTTGAATGTTTTTCCCAAGCTTTTCCAGTGTTCGCGGCTGTGGCATGCAGACAGTGCTTTTCAACCGATTCCATAAAAAGTCTAAAACAGTAAGACCAGGAGATCTCACTGCCTGTATGATGGGCCCGCCCCTTCCAATCCACCGATCACGGAAGTGTCCACCTAACCACAACCGAACAGACTTCGCAAAGCGAGTCGGGGTTCTTTCGTGGTGAAATTATCTACGGACGACAATTATTGGGAAGGAAACTGTGTTAAAATCTGGAATTAGGTCGGACCGCTCACAGTAACGAAGAAAAAGCATGGCCCAACAAGCGTTAGCATTCAACTCTTGTGATGTTCGGTTGGAGATAGTCAATAGGTCTAATTACAACGAGACTGATTAGAACGGGCGGAGGTGCTGGGCAGAAGATCACATCAAACCGTGCTAAACTGACGCACCTGTGGTGCAACCAAGCCATCCGGCTTCTCATCGAGGGAACAGTGTACAAGGGTACAGTTCATAGCGTTCCTCTTTAAGGTTGCGAGAGGCGGTCCATGCGCATTGAGAATGCTCGGGAACCTTTATTATTCAACCATAATCATCATCACCACCGTTCAGCATTAAACAGCAAAGCAAGCCTCATTGACCACTACCTTTTTCCAAAGGTTACATATGTCGATAAAAAAGTGAATATCCAAAGGGAGCAAGAGAAGGACCTACGCAGGTGGGAAAAGATAAGATGCCGCTGCAGCCAAGACACGGAACATAGTCTAACTGCACAAACGTACTCATTCGGCTATTCTGATTGGATACAAAATGACAACACGATCGCCACTGATCACGGTTCACTGCCATATGCTTCAGTGTCTCCAGCCAGCTAGTTAACGGGTCTTTCGGACCCCAACCACGGAGACGTGAGACACCTGTCTTACCTAAGTTCGCTATGCATTTCCTCATTCCACGTTGCCACATCATCTAATGACCTCCACATGGCTTCTTCCACTCATTGGGAAGAACCCAAAATAGGGCATGATATGGTAGACGAGTGTTCGCCATACGCAATGCGTGACCAAGCCAACGTAGTCTACTAAGTTTCATACGCCGAAACAAGGTATTCTGAGGGCCGGAACCTAGTATTAGATTCCTGACCCCCACAATACTCATGCGGTCGCTCCATCCAATCCTTATTAAAGTGCCCACATTGACTGAACTGAGATTCAGAAGCTGACGACGCTTGAGAAAATGCGAGCTAGCAAACTGAAAACCACCTACTACGTTGTCTGACAATGAACCGATGCGAGTATCGATGGGGACAATGGGTGGGCAGAGGAGGCAAATACATTGGGTTGGAGACAGAAGAGAAAGGTTGAATAAAAACCAAGTGCTTGACGTAGCGGCCGAGGTGAAAGTTGCGACGGCGGACGACACTTGACTCAAAGAGAAGAAGAATAAAGTAACCGAAATAGCAATTCTCTAGGAAACCTCTTTGCAATGTTATTGTGATTTCTACTCACTGATGCCATTCTCCCTCTTTGCTTAATCGAAATGTTAATGGTATACAGTTGAACAGCCAGGAACCTACCGTCGATGACCATAATGAGACTATGAACTATTGATTCCGGCCGCACGTTGATCTTCTGCCGAATACACCCTGTCCTGCAGCATTTATCCTCTTGCTGGAACGTGTGAACCCAGTCAGTGCGTTGGTGATTGACGGTCCGGTATTTGTTTGTCAAGTGCTCATCTGTAGTCTACCTCGGGCACATTTAGGACCGCTAGCAGACTTTCTCGGAATCTATATACCAGTCTTTTCGTTACAAAGCCCCATAAAAAAACCAGTATGTGCACGGTGAAAATATAAAACACCTCTCGTCAACTTATTGTTCATTATTATTCCCTCATGTTTCTGTTTTCCGTACAGTTCTATTTAGCTGTTGTTGCGTTGAGTGTTTTCAAACCGGCAATATATATATATATATGTATATATAAGGAATAAGCTTAAGAGTATTACTAGTCGTCCATTTAGTGCTTTTCTTTTTCTGATCATCATGCAACAAATGTAAAAAAACTCAGGATAGCGACAAATGGGGAATTGATCGACGGTGTGAAGAGTGGAACCCGCGACCTATACGAACGAATACTGCAATTTATAGCAATTTGGAAGTAATTCCGTCAAATGCCAGTTAATTATTACTATTATTATTATTATTATTATTATTACTATTATTATCATTACTACTATTGCTATGGCCTAACGAAAGAGTGTAGCAGAGTTCGAACTGGAACACGCTATTTTAATTCAATAATATGATCGCGTCTGAACGACAATGATAATAATTACCTTGTAAAATACAATAGCATTCTTTGTTCTGGCTGCAGTGGGGTTGAATGCTCGTGGAATGAGACGCAGATCAGGGAATGAGTCTCCTGTGATTTGGTAACTGGGTCCGTCAATAAGGCCCATTCATACTGTACGAGACGAAAACTGGAATTTCCAACACCGCTGGATCCATTTTGCTGTATGGAATGCAGATCTACGTGGGGTTCATCCTATGTTCTCACAGTTTCGATATCTGAGATTTGTAACCAATACTAACAGCAGTTATCCATCGCAAAAGATCCACTCCAGCATGTTTCGAGTCGTTAAGAAACACCTCAAAGGAATAACACATTTGGCTTCCTAGTCAGAGAAGAAAAACAGAAACTTACTTTGACCAAATCGATCGGTGTGTGACCATCCCGATTTTTCTTGCTCGGATCGGCGCCGTGTTGGAGCAGCAGACGGCAAATTTCAAACTTCCCCTTGGCCGCCGCCTCGTGCAGAGGAGTGTAACGCCACAAATCTGTGACATTGACATTTGCACCATGTTGAATGAGCAATTCGGCCACCTAGGTCAGGACAACAAAAGAAGATAGTAGTAATAATTGAAATGATACAATCCCAATCGAACTCCCGCAGTGTGGATGTGAACAATTCAGGTACGAATTTCATTATCAACATTCCAAAAGACGTACGGAAAAAAGTAACCGGTATGAAAGAGGAATATTGTTCAGAAGAATAAATAAATACGCGGAAAAGAACAGAAGAAACATGACTCCATGGGAATAGCAATTGACAATGGAGATTGAAAACAGGAAACCAAGGTGACCCGTGCCACCAACTGAATTTGTTTCGTTGAAACGGTTCTTATCACCGCATTGGATGAGCCGATTCCTATCGCTACGCATTCCCAAGGGTGAGTTTACAAGTAAGAGCAAGAGAGGAATACTTCTGCAAAATAAACTTTATCATAAGCACACAGTTCAGTTCGGTTAGATCAATCACAAATGAGGTTGCGGTGACTCACATTCATCTCGGATGAGTACGGAATGAAAAGCAGTTAAAGAAATGAGAAGAAAGGACGGAAATAACCAAACCCAATAGTATAAATATAGAAAATTTCGATGTTATACTTAACATTCTCACTCGGTGCGCACAAGCAATGAATTGGTGGGACCAATATATCTAATTCGGGAAAGCAGGCAAAACGAAGATGGTCAAATCCAATACACACGACCAAAACATCCCATTTCCAGATCATGGACTGTACACTGAGAATCATCGACGCCGAATATTGTTGACAGAGGCGCAATAATAATTGTCAGATGTGCCGTGATTTTCTGCACAATGATTTCTTTACTGCGTTCCGTGTCTCGTGTATAACTTCAACATTGATGATCTGCTTTTCACACCTGCACCGAACGACGCAACAAACTCACTGGTTTTAAACACTGACAATGATCGTCAAGTTTAGAAACAAACGCCGTATAACCAATATCAATATCAGCCACGATCAACATCAGTCATCAAATTAATTGAGAACGACCAACTCAATCAATCAAGATTGCAAGATTTTTACTGAATGACGACCCGTGTAAATAACAAGTCTTAAAAACGCCATTTACATATGCCTTTGAACTGAATACGGGAAACGTTGACAAAATGAAGAAAAAGCAAGAGAAAACCCATTATTATCTAATGCCAGTCTAGATCCTTAAAGCAACGACCAACATTCTCCCTAATGTGCCATCGTTAAAATCGTCCCGGTAAAAAGAAATAAAGACAATCAAAGTGATTAATCAGATTCTGGGGATCATCACTGATAAGCGTTAAACAGTAGGACAACCGCCACTGTCCGCTAACTCCCCCTCAACACTTGCAGAAAAGGAGAATATCCAAGTAGATCAGATAATCGACACACAGAGGCGGAAAAGGAAACAAAAGTCGTGGTAGTCAACACATCCAGTTCAACCAAAATGCAAAATCGCACCAATTTGGAAACATTCCGCAACTGGTCACGGTTCGCTCCATTGCACTTAAACGTTTACAGCCAGCTAGTTAACGGGTCTTTCGGACCCCAACCACGGAGACGTGAGACACCTGTTTTACCTAAGTTCGCTATGCATTTCCTCATTCCAAGTTGCCACATCATCTATTGACCTCCACATGGCTTCTTCCACTCATTGGGAAGAATCCAAAATAGGGCACGATATTGTAGACGAATGTTCACCTTGCTAAGTATGTGACCCAACCAGCGCAGTCTACTAAGCTTCCTATGCTGAGGTAAGTTATTCTCAGAATTGATAGCTCCACATCACTCGCCCGGTCACTCCATCCAATCCGAGCGATAGTACGTAAACATCGATGGTTGAAAACCTTCAATCGACGAACATCTCCCACACGGATTCTCCATGTTTCGCGACCGTACAACAGAACTGAGCGCACTTCGGCAGAGTACACACGACCTTTCAACTTCAGTAAAATATCGGGCCAACATCACAAGTGCTTCAGTCCAGCGTGGGCTGCTCGAGCCTTGGATATACGCGTGTTTACCTCTACTTCCGAGCTACCGATGTTCGATAAGCAGCTGCGAAAATATGTGAAACGGTCCACAATCATTAGTTCCTATCACTCAATCGACAGTCGAGCTGTCAAAGCGTCCTATTCACTCCCTTGGAGTTAGGGAGCTGGTCTTTTTAGTCCATCAGGCGCAGCGACCCTTGTAAGACCCAGTATCTTTGATGAGTGCTAGATCTAGGACCACAGACGAAACCTGCTGCCAGGTACGTCGCCTGCTGGACACGATCCCACTGATGATCTACATTGGTACTCGTCAAGGTTCTTAGTTTGTCTGTTAGGTTCTGTTAATAGCTGATGCGAACAGCCGAATCAGAAAGACATTTCGCGGCCAATCGGGTTTGTGTTCTGCGTCGATGACCGTTGAGCTGAAGCAAAAATTGCAAGAAAACTAGCGCGTGGTCCGATTCAACGTACGTGGTCCAGTATGATCCACAATTCTGGACAGAACCGCACCAACGGTAGCTTACTCCAATATGGTCGATCTGACTCAGACTACCTGTCGAGTTAGGGCATCATGTCGCTGTCCGACGCCAACTTTGTCGCGAATTCGTGCTAGACAGGAATAAATGATTGTCTGCACAAAGCTGGAGAAGCCTGTTCCCGTTATCCGGACGCCGAGCGGGTAAGCGCAGCGCCCACCTAAACCGGCTTCTGGTGTATTGTTTTTCCAGCTTATGCATTAAAATCACCTGCTACTACTACAGTGCCAAAGCCTTTGCTCTTCTGAACAAGAAAGACGAGTTCGACATAAAACTGGTCCGTTTGCGCTGCAATCTGTTGAGGCGTTTGTCAAGGTCACAAATAAGTTGTGCTTAACACAAATATTTTTTTTGCTTCAATTGCCTATGCTTAATCGCTATTAGCTTTAGAAAGTTTGTTAGTCACATGAAGGTCTACTAGACCTATGGTCGTTCCGACTGATCCCATTAATTCCGGACAGATTTACTCAAGCTATTCCACTTTGGTACTTCAAAAAGAAAATGCTAGAGGACTTACTCTCGTGTGTCCATAGGAACAGGCATTGTGCAAGGGAACCAAACCGCCTTTGTCTTTGGCATGAACGTCAGCATTATACTGGAGCAACAATTCTACCACTGCAAGGCGGTTGTAACCCGCAGCGAAGTGTAACGGAGTCGAGTGACGTCCATCGATATCACGACAGTTAATCAGATCCATGGGGGGGCCTGCAGCTTCCGAGGCGAATTCATTCACATCATGAGACCTGCTGTACATAGAGCTAGAAACGTAAGCGCCACCTGGATGAAGAGCTGCACGTCCTAAGGTGGTCTCTTGATGCGCGGAAATTAGACGTCGTACCATCTCCACATCTCCCGCTTTCGCTGCCTCTAGTAACTGAAGCACTGTATCCGCCCAGGTATATCCACTCATGTTCAAAGTGGGTGCCGGCAGTACTGTTGTCGTTATTGTAGTTGTGCTGGTAATAGAAGTTGTGGTAGGATGGTTGGTTAGTGCCGACGTGGCGGAATTCAAAATCGTCGGTGAACTGCTTACGGCAATCGCCGTTGGTACCGCAGCGACCGAAACAGGTTGTGTAGCGTTCACATATGTGTTTCTCTGAGTAGCGTTCGCGGACGATGCAGACGAAGTGTACAGCATATGTTGCGTCGACGTGTACTCGGAATCCATCGGTTCTGCCGTGTCACACATTGATTGGTAGCTCGGGTCGACGTCTTTGTTGGCATTTGGGATGGAAAAATAGACTTGAGGTCTTTAGACCTAATAAGTAATCGTGAATTCTAAAATCGCGTTCGAAGACTGATAGCACACAAGAGTGAGGAAAATGTCAGGAATATCAATTTGACTGTTACTAACAGAATACAGTCGGAAGTCGACCAACCACAAATCGATCGAAAAAACAAATATAGTATTAGTGTTGTCTACCTCAATTTGTCCCGAAAAAATGAAGCAGAGAATGCAAACCCATTCTGTCAAAATGATTTCAGTATCTTGTCTAACGACTGTGAGTGGTAGCAGCTTAAAGACACCATTATGTGCGCACATGGAGACGGAAAACTCGCTTGGGGTGCCACTTTAGTGGTCGGCAGTGAGTCACCGAGTCATGGATAATATATCGGCTGAAAATCGGACTCCGGTCAATGAGTGAGCAATTAGTGTGCATACGCAGGTGGTGAATCAGCTTGCATATAGTCGCCGCGAACGTTGCCAACGGATGATCAAAGATGGTTGACTGATCGGGAGGATACACACCCCGGGAGATGCGTCCGTTTGCACCATAATAATGCCCACAGTCACAATTCGACAGTGAACAGATTAGCGCGTCACAATAGTTTCACATGGTTTTCGTGACGCGAAACGTAGCAACAATGAACGGAAACAAAGAGGAGACTGCCTGCAGTTAGACTATCTACTTTAAGGCAGAAAGTCAGTTAAGTCGTGCTGCTGGTCATTAGCTTGGTTGATACATCCAGTTTTATCTTTGTTTCGATCCACACAAACGACCTGTTACACAGTGAGCATCTTTCCTAGTTCATGCATGAAACATGAGTCCTGAGACTGCATTCGTGTAAAGTATAGGGCAAATTAGTTGCTATTGTCCATTTTTTGTACTTTTTACTAAGATGAGCAACTCGATCAAGTTTGACCAAGAAAAGGCCGACAAAGATGGAATTTTGCTAGCGTCAATGGAGTTACACCAGGAGTAGCGGCCAGCATCGACGATACCGAGAAAACTGACAGAATGAGTTGTCACCCTGAAAAGCCAGCACGCCTAGTGGTGCCAGAAGATGGAAAACAACAACTCTAGACATGAAAAACGGTACCTGGAAGCTGGAGATCCAGACTAGAATTATGGTACGATCTACTTAAACGGATCCACGTAGTCTACAACCAGTTTCAGAGCAAGAAACTTCAGTAGGTCAGCAAGTCATGAAAGTAAATGCAAAAGTCTCTCGGTTTTATAACTGATCTGAAACACTGTGCCTGAAAGTTTCACAAACTTTGTCGTCAATTATGTGATATTCGAGAAATGGGCCGAAAACAAATAATTAACAGATAGCCGGTTTTTCACTTTGGACCTTTACCATTACTAATATGAGCCAAAATAGTTCTTGAGAAGCAGAGATTAGATCGGCACACAGGTATTACTCATAGGCACAGAAAAGTAATGTCAAGTAATGCTTTCAGCGTACCTGTCTTACTAACCCCTGGAAAAGTCGATTTCGCCGTATTAATTGACGATCCGCAGGTATCTGTTAGTACTGAAGTTGTTCCGACGTTACTGTTCAGAGTAACTGATGTGAGGGAATCTTTTGCGTCGGTCCGTAGCATGACGACGGTGTCTGCAGGCTGGAATTGGTCCGTTGTTCCTATCCTATTAAGATCGAAGTCATCCGGGATACTGCAGCTCGGCAGTCCGGTGGCATCAATATTTCCACCAGCACCACCAGAAACTTGCACCAAAAATCGAACCACATGAGCATGACGGTATTTGGCAGCGAACAACAGAGGGGTGAAACCACGCGAGTCCGTCGCACTCAACTTGGCATTGTGCTGACACAGACAAATGACTATATCTAACAAGCCATACCGGGCGGCCAGATGGAGAGGAGTCTGTTCCAAATTGTTCGTTTGGTTGACATCAAAAAGCCCGACTTGGAGCAATCTCTCCATTAGTTGCTGACGTGACGATGCACGGGAACTGGATGCTTGTCCTATACCTCCAGAGAAACCAGATTGTGGGAGCTTCGAGTTTGCAGAAGAAGAACAAGCCGGAGATGCGTTCGATCCTCCTGAAGTGGGTAGTTTGTGATGGTGTAGTTCACTCTGTGGTGTGTTTAGTTCGACCGGAATGCACGTCTCGTGCAACACAGTATTACCAGTGAATGGATGAGTAAAGCATAACAAGTGATCACTACGCAGCAGATCGTCCGAACCCACCAGATTAGAGTTACCGGTGGACGAATCAGGTCCTGCCAAAGCAATTTCTCCCAAGCAATTGGGCGTGGCTCTTGTTGAGTAATTAGACCGATCACGCATGTCGCCTGACTCGACCGAACCGTCCACGGGTTGCTGACAGCACAAGACCCGCAGGACTTCAGTAATGTCACCCGTACGACAGGCGGCTAGTAGTTTATAACCTGTATCCGTTGAAACAGTGGGAAAATAAAACGATTAAAATCCTACAGCCACTGGGGGGAATGCAAACAATGCACACAATAGGAGCACAACAACGAAACGGACTACCTTATGCGGTGATCGACTGATGAACACAATGTTCTGGATGATACAGGGCAGTTCACGAAAAAACCATAACAGAATATTTATTAGTCCCACTGATTCAGGCACGCGTAGAGAAACGCATCACAGAAATTCTCAAACGGTCCAACATTTTTTGTTTTTTCTGTCAATGTATTCCGGAGAACTAATACTAGTGTCTTGACCTAATATTGCAGAGAAACCGATGTTAAGTCCTACAAAATTAGAAACGATACCGATCAGCGTGATTTGAAACAGTAAGAACCACGTAGAGAATTGAATCCCATTATAACTCTTCTCCATAGTGCTTCAAGTCAACGGAAAATTCAGACCACGAATCAAACTGAGATCAGAATAACAACTGTCAGGGAATATCAATGACGCAGTGATTTAAACAGCGGATCTCAGTGAATAATCGATGACAAAAAGATGGAGAATGGAAAAACAAGAATGTGTGCCACGAATTCCACATAGTTCATTTTCTTCCTTTCTTATAGCTTATTGTTCTTCCCTCCAACCATGGTTCTGACGGCACGATTTGTCTGCTCCACAAACCGTGCAAAATAAGCTCCGAAAACCGGAAAAAATGGGTAACACGATTTGCCTAAAACTTATTTAGCTTCCTGAAGTTTGCAGTGCACTGACAGTTTCAACGACGCGCCTGGATGAAAATTTGTCCCCGATATGCGGAAGATCAGAATGTGGAAGAACAAAATATAGTTTAAAAATATTCGGTTCATTTTATTTTACTGACCGAAATAGAAAGGAAACCATAGTTGGATAGCATTCTTGTCAATCAAAAACACGAAACAGCTCACTACGCAATACATAACAAAGAAACAAGCCGGAATTCGATGCAAATATTATATACATTGTTTTTCATTCGCTTCTCTTCGCAACAGTCGGAGTATATCAGTAAAAGGTGAATGGTAACTAGACCGCGTTTAACGCTGTTTCATAGATCGGTGTCACGACAGAAGGTACTGTGTTCAAAATACCCGTGGACAAAGTATTCCATTGGGAAAGACTTCGTTAATCGAAAAACATTTCACATGAAAACGAAAAAAAACAGACAACCGCGATATCAGAAAAGCATAGAACTGAGAACCAGAAAACAGAACTGCGTACTCTGAAGGCTTATCCCTTCATAATTAGAATCCAAGTTTTCTCAAAACTTGTGGAGTGCACAATTTCCAGCAACTGATTGATGCACCATATCATAGTGGTGATCAATGAGTATTCTAGATCAGAATTAACTGTGTAATCAAACCTGCTCATAGAATAAAACAAATCGGACTGTTTAAGCATGTGTTGAGATATGACAGCATATGCAAAGCATGGGTCTTAGCACAAAGATATAAACGACTACACCCAAAAACAATCTTGCTTAGAACAGTACATCTGGAAGCAGAATTATTCCCTATGACCAGTTAACGAAAACAGGAAATAAAAAATGGAACCAATCAGGAGCAAAACTATATGAATGCGTTCCCATATATGCACCGGGTCAAAAAGACAGAGGACATTCACCAGAGAAAGCTAATCACTCACGACGACAAACAACGGAGTTTGTGAACTAAGATCTACAGCCTTGCATATGAACGCATTAGAAAGTACCAAAAAGTTTACTTTTTATAACGAAATGCGCAGCGTAACCGGTAACTTTAAGGGTCGGCGATTTTCAATCACACATTATTTAGGGGGTTCTGATAGAGCAACTGCTTCTTAATCAGTCGATTAAGAATTTCTGCCTTCAAGTTTAGGCACCGTGATTACCAATCATGCAGAATCTGTACCACCAATGGAATTTGGAGCTGCGTAAGAAAGGTGCGCGAGAAAAAACTTTCAACCAAACGCATTTTATTGAAAGTGGGCCTAAAGAAAGTTGCTCTTGATGACTGGAGCATACGCTGATCCGTATGGCCGAGGGTGAACGTCTCGGGCTCCGACATGGTTTTCGTCCTGACCACTACTGGAAATCCTTCCAAACGGCCGTGCGTGCCAGAGAGTCTCTGCTGAGAAAGTCCTGCTCACTGCGGAGGTGTTCGCATAAAGATGAGACGAAAGCGAATGTCCGGTTCTCTCCAGTGGGCTGACTGGTTTTCAGTAATCAGTCTATGAGAGGTGGTTAAACCCTGATTTCAAACCAACCACGGGAAGCATACGAAGCATATGGCCGTATGCCCATCGGCATCTGTAGAAGAGTGTTGTGTTAAGCGCCCAGGATATCCGACCTAGTCCGAAGGGCACATGCACTGGTCGATCAGTCACTGGCAGTGGACTCCGGGCTCCATCTCGTTGCCTTGCACGGTAAGCTTGGAAAGCTGGTGGCTCCGGTTGGTGCACCCCTAGGAAAAACATCTGCGTTGACCTGCGTAACTTAGCAGTATGGTGCCTGCAAACTGAATCACGAATTATCACACAAACATGCTCCCGTTTCACGATCTTTTACATACTTCCGACATTACAAGATCACATGCTCACTCACCACCACATTCCAAACCAATCACGCCTTACCTCCCCTCTTCAGCTGTTGTCTGCTAGCCACGACGCTTCACCAGAAAGATCCTCCAATTCCGGAACCAGTTGTGACCAGACTCTCCATAGAACCGTCCCCTCTTCTAATAGCGCAATAAACCGCATCATTGAGTCCACTTCCCTCCAGCCTCGCATACGATTCAAACTGGCTAGGTTTAACGTACACATGCTTATGCAAACCGGGCAACAAACCAGCTCACCTCGCGCATTGGCATCGCTCTCAGTCGGCATCCGTGACCTGCTAGAGACGAGAATACAAGGTGCAGGTTCATGGTCAGGCTGACAGCTCCTTTTAAGCCAAATACCAAATTTCACATACGGTTGTCAGAAGACCCGAATACTGCCCCAGACGGTTAGGTTGGTGCTGGAATTGCTCTAAGCAGCGGAGTGGCACTCCGAGGCTGTTGTAAAGTGAACAGAAATCGAGACCGTACGTGTTCTTTAGCACAGTTCACCGAACAGATATCACGATGCTCGCCAAGGACTCCAAAGCGCGCGTCGTTTGCCTGAGATAGAGCGTACCTCGCTTAGGCGACCATTTGGCTCCTGATTCCCATCACTCGGGCAAAGGGAACAGATTCCTGACACCATGTGCGGAGCGCCAGCTTTTTCTCCCAAGCACCAACTTTCACCAATCGAAAGGACGTGCCGACACCTGGCGTCCATCCGCACATTCATATGAATGATCTCAAACTGACCGCTTACCGATTTACTACCGATGGCGCGGCAGCAAGCTAGTTCGTCGCTCTTACTGTTCTTATGTAAAATGATTCCGATCATTCATTGGTCTGTCACCATATGCTTACGATTTTGGGGCTCTAAGCGCTTCATTTGTGCTCGTTTAAATACCAACAATCGGAGCGATCCCCTAGTGTTAGAATCTTATCATACTACGCTGGCCCAAACACTCGGCTTCACCACTCCAGCTGATACTGACGGACACTAGGAACATGTGAAATAATCTTTATGGGAAGCTGATATGGCCAGTTGTGGTACGGTATACCAATTACACAGGAGTTGGATTCCTCCGAACTCTTTGTCCTTAATTGCCAATCGTCGACAAGTTCCCGCTGATGAAGGACAAGAAAGCATTCAGATCGCGCCTGAAGAGAATTCTGTGTGCTGGTCATGAGACCTGGTGGTCAAAACGTGCCATCGAGATGGAAGCGGCTTCCGCCTCTGGCAAATCCAAAAAGCTCTTCCGAATGACTCGCGCCAGTGGACAGTGAAAAACAGGTGCCAGCGAAACGACTCACGAAGGTGATGGAACACCAGCAACAAAACTGTCGAGTACACCGGAACGCTGAACAAAATCCCTAACCTCTCAATTTAACTAGCCATTAGTTGTTTCTACTTTATCAACTACCTCCACATCCCCTTGTCACCAATATCAAACGGTCCACCGACAAAAGCAGAAATTCTAGGAGCTCCAAACCCTCAAAGAATAAGATACGGATCAGGTGGCATCCCTCCAGCACTTTTTGAAGACGGACAGTTGATTCTATTGAGTGCAATGATGTTTCTGTTAACAGAAATTTGGGTAAATCTATGACCGTTCCTATTTTCAAAAAAGGTTGCCGCACAATGTGTTTCAACCACCGAGAAATCAGTTTGATATTTGTCGTTTCGAAACTAGCAGCGTCTGTTGTCCTCCGTAGACTTTCTCGGTTGCGCAAACTTCAATGTCGTGAAGAACAAGTTGATGTTCACCCTGATCGTGGCTTCATGGATCGATTCTTAGCCTTTTGCCCATTGCTTGAGTACCGTCACGTTCACCAAGGGCCAACCATCGTCATGGTCCTAGATACCAGGGCCGCTTTGACTCTGTCGACACGTCAGCACTGTGGACCTGTATGCTAAGGAACGGAGGGTCCGAGAAGTATGTATCCATTCTGAGGGCTCTCGAACGGCAGACACTGGGAAGGGTAAGAGTGCATGAGCAACTTTCCCCGCCTTTTGATGTCTCCATCGTAAATCAGAAAGGATGCCCAATCTCGCCGTTCAACTTTAATTTTGCAGTGGAGGATTTGTTTTACAGTGTTGCAAACTGTCACGTACAACGTGCACTAGGTCCCACAGCTGCTAACTAAGATTGTGCTGTTTAACGCTGAACGACGATGACGATGATGATGATGATGATGATGATGATATACATATGCATATTGCACAAATCTGAGTGCAGATCGTGTGACATCAGAATCATGGCGAAGGATGAAAGTAATGAGCGAAAAAGGGAAAGAAAAGGAAATAATGTGCAGAGTTTACCACACATGGCAGTTCTCATATTCTACATCTCCAAGTTATTGATTAACCACCGAGATCCACAATTCCTACGTGGGCTCGATAATCCCGGACTGCGCAAACAAGTAAAGGATTGTCTTAGGGGACCCTACCCTGAGCCTTTAACCAAAGGGTCTAGCCCACAAGGCAACAGAACGATCCGAGGAGCATGAAATACATCGGAGACCGGTGGCTGATTGATTAGTTCGTGCGCCCTTCAGATGGGGCTGGATATACTGGGTGCCCAGCACACCACGCTTCCACAGATGCCAGTGAGCATACGTCCATATGCTTCGTATGCTGCCCGTGGTTGGTTTGGAACCGAAGTTTAGCCAACACTCCTAGACTAATTACTAAAGACCAGTCAACTAGCGGGAAAGCACCGGGTATTGTCCCCCTTCCTCGCATTTGAATGAAACACTTCTGCTACGAGGATGCCGTGCGTAGGACTTCCTCAACGGGAGATATTTGAGATGCCCGTTATTTGGGAGCATCTTGAGAGGAGTATAGGAGTAGCCGACTGGGAGCCTGAGACACCCACCCCCGACCATGATGAGGCATTTGGAGTGTTGCTTTAAGGATGTGAAACCTAGCCAGTTCGAGAAGACTTATGCCGGCTGACCGCGCTCAATCACCAGCGTTTAAGGTCACTCGCGCGAGAATGCTGGCAACAACACATCAATAATGAAGAAGAGTATCTGGACCTGACTGCACATTACTGAGACGAAATTGTTTCTCTACATCGTTTTGTGAATGCCCACTCAGTGTTTGTCTCGTTGCGTCTTATTAGCGGCCGCTAGATAGGACCGGAAACGATGGCGCGGTGGACAACCAGCGACTTGGAAGAGGAGTTCAAAAAAGTTTACCTTCAGTTTAGTCGCAGTAGGGCCATGTGGTGCACCCTGTTGGACCATGAATGATACCGAAAAGTGGTGGTTAGATAATCTGACGGATATTGTTGGAAACCGAAGTCGGTGGCGTCAATACTGTGGGATACCTTTTCATATATACATATATATTTAAGTAGAAAATGTTGTATTTGATAAGCATATCCCCATATAATACATCATAGGATAGATTGATTTTTTTAATTAATTTCGCGCATTATTCGAAATTGATACAGTGGACCAGCTCGCATTGGGCAATTACTACTAAACGCAGCGAAGCAACCACACCAACGGCAATATCACGCTTACAAGTGTTACGTACGTTATCGAACGTAATTAGGAGGAACGGCCAGCTAAATTGCACTGAAAAAGGCTGATAGAATTTCGACCCACAAAAAGTGGGAACCAACTAAGTGAACGAATCTGCAGACTTGAAGGATAATGCTCATTTTTTGATCTGGGTTTCACGTATAAACCAGTGACTTTTCTATCAAATCAAGTCTTCTCTTCCACGTAGCAGCAATTCACAACGCGTTTCATTTGTTGGATTACGTAACGCACTATAATATAAAATTGAGACGAATGTCCCGATGGAGAAAAGAGGTGAGAGAAACTCCGGGTAACAGCTACTCATGCCTGTGTTATCAATGTCGCGTGCCAATTCCAATGCAAGGCGGAGCAAGCGTGACAGATTTTTAAAGAAACGTTAAAATGGATATAGGTGTGAACATTGAATGAGGAACCGCTCCTATTTGAATTTGTTTAATTTTACATCGAAATCTTGGAAGATTTTCCAACAAATAGTATAATAAATGCGCGTGTAAGGGCCTCACCGATCCCCTAGCGCTCATCATCCACATTCTACTGAGTCCAACTTGTCTTGCTGCTTCGAGAACAAAAGCTAGGATGCCGCTGAGGTAACTTTACCTCTGAAATACTCTGATCATCCGAACACATTCAATCTAGAGTAAGTGCACTGTTTCACAAGAGCTCCTCAAGTTTCAATAAAAAAGGATGAGTTATTTCGAAATGGCGTGCGCACCATCCCAGATAAAACAACGACGAATTCAGTAAGATAATGTTGACGATAAAGAACATACTTTCCATAGCAAGATGCTCATTAACTATAACGCGTCACGTTCGTTGCGGACAAACCAAACAGTCACTTCACGATTTATTTAACCAAGGTCAATGACTAAATTGGGGAAACATGACTTGACTGATTGCAAGGCCGCATCAACACACACATCCAATGCTTCCAATAATTATTATCACCATTACTTACCGCGAAATTCGTACAGCAGACGCGACCGTAAATTTAAATTCGGGACTAAATCCAGTGCGGATTTCCCGTGACAATTTGGTTTGGTCAGATCCGCACCATGTGCGAGTAATAAAGTGCATACTTCTGCGCGTGCTTTACTAGCGGCCTCGTGCAATGGCGTATACTGCCACAGATCGGCTGCGTGAACTTGAGCCATGACGGAGCCGGCGCCTAATAATAATTCACAGACGTCCAAATGGCCATAGGAACAAGCATTATGCAAAGGAATCAGACCACCTTTATCTTTAGCCACCACGTCCGCTCCATTGGCCAACAGAAGCTTCACTATCTTTGTGCTAGAAAACAGAAATCAGAAGAGACTTTATGTTGGTCAGAATACATATAGTAGTACTGAAAAAGCTTGGCTCTAATCACTGTTTATTGTGTCTAAAATATTAGGCGGAAAGTTGTCGCAAGGAACCGGATGATTTTCTAGTCCTGCAAATTATTCGCGGGCCTTTCCGGTAAATATCCCAGAAACTAGAGTATGATTAACATTATTATTTCCATATAGTGTTCCGATGAAAGGTGCTACCCATTTGTGTAAAGTTTATTTCTTCAGTGTCAGGGGAGTTTACAGATTAAAAAAGGTTTCGGTTGTGATCGAGGCCCTAAAATCACGAAACCATTAACCAAAATTGCATAGGCTTCACCGGAATGGATAGGTCGATTGGATGCATCGAGTCTAGCCGTTTACATGGCCTTGATATACAACATGAGGGATGAGAGCGACCAATTCTTGTCTGTTATACCGAATAACTGTAACACTTCCCCTCAGCCCAATCAGTCCACTTTGTATTTGTTCTGGTTTTGGTTACAACCTCACAGTATAGTGCAAGACAATCTGCAAGAGAATAAGTGGAAGAACTAAATCCGACTTCAGTTGGGGTTGAACGGGAAAGCGATGCTTGGCACCCAGTGGATGCAAAAGATACACTAAGTAGAGTCTCCATACACTAGGCATGCACCGTAGATAACAATTTGCAAATGCTACTTCAAGTAGCCGCATGTATTCCATTTCACGGTGTCGCTCTGAATTCCATGTAAAACATAAATACCGGCTCGTTATGTACCGGATAATTCACCGTTAAAATGAAGCTGAAATGCCTTAAGTGACTTGTTTTATTTAGATGATAAATTTTGATTCACGAAAGCGAATGGCTTTAGTCAAACAAATTACGAGTCGAGGAAAATTACTGTAGCAAAACAATGGATAACGTGAAGTGAGTTGGCCAAGAAATCAACCAACAACAATATGGATGGGATTCATCATCAATGGGGTTTAGAAATCGAATGAACGACAGAAAAATAAGGTAAACAAAAATGATCAATCTGTATGGTGTACCGATTGTATCCCGCAGCCAAATGCAATGGAGTCGATTTCCGACCATCGCCGGCGTGGCAATTCACATTCTGAGGGATCAGTAAGCTGATTAGTTTTTCCTCGTTTCCACTTCGGGCAGCCTCTAGCAATTCGTCTTTTCGATACTCTCCTAACAAGGCCAGACGAGCCGCTCCCTCAGCCAATTCAACCGGAGTCTTACCGTCCAAATTGCGAGCCTGTGGATCAGCCTTAGCCTACAATACCCAAAGAAGATAGGCAGAAAAAAATGCCATGAAGGTAGGAAAAGTGTAGAAATCTCATGTTGTCTGAAAACATAAGTAACAGGTGCATTTAATGAACCATAGATTGGAAATATCTACCCTGGGGCACTGACATGGAATTCTGGTCATATTTGTCAAGCAGCACTGTATTGGAAGGGCAGACAATTAGAAGATTCAATGCAAAACAATTTTGACGTCTGTGTGGTCAACCAGTTTTTCGAATCAGTTATTTCCTGTGGTACGGGGGGTTCTATTGTAGGCACCGGTGAGAAATTAGGCGCCGAATGAACCTCACGTCTTAAGGCATCCTGAAGACGGCCTACAGGGCTAGAAATTCTTACAAAAAATGTTTTCATATTTGCTGTTTCCCTAATTTTACTTGGAGATCAGAAAAGCGGTCCTATATATATATATATATATATATATATATATATATATATATATATATATATACAGCG
>LUCM01004184.1:132837-154821 GCA_008360955.1 Fasciolopsis buskii
TGTACAAACGCACGTGTTTTCAATCATTCTGATTCGATAGAAAATGACAGCACGATCGCCACTGTTCACGGTTCACTGCCATATCCTTCAGTGTCTCCAGCCAGCAAGTCGACAAGTCTTTCGGACCCCAACCACGAAGGCGTGAGACATCTACTTTACCTAACTTCGCTGTATATTTTCTCATCCCACGTTGCCACGTCACCTGTTGGCCTCCTTGTTACCAGAATCATAACAAAAAAAGAATTCGAAAGGGAAGAAAAATAAACACTAGGGATATGTCAAGCTTCTATAGTTTTTACAGAATCCTCCAAGTCGCCCAATACACGTTATGGAACTGACATTAACGATTACGTGTACTGCGCCGTGGTGCACTCGTTTGTTTTAAGGTTTCAATGTACAGATTCTGTACATGGAGGATGTTCGTCGCTCTCAACCTTTTGACCATCGATGTTTGCATGGCATCGGTCGGATCAAATGGGGTAACCGCATCACAATGTTCAGGTTAGAAATCGTGCATTGGGTAAGAGCTCACAGAAACCTTTAACAAAGCGACTATAGCTTAGTGCACTTCGTTGACTGGGTCACATGTTGCGTATAAGAAACATGTTTAGAACGTGTCGCATTTTCCGTGTCACAATCGAAGTAGAAGAAGCCGCGTGGGCTCAACAGACCATGCAGAACCGGGAAATCAAAGATGTATAGTGAACTTTGGTAAATTGGGAGTTTACCAATGCCCAATCATCGTATCGTCACTTTCTATCGGATCAGAATGACTGAAAAAATGTGCATTTTTACAATCGGACTTTATTCATCATGTCGCCTACCACTGTTTTCTTTTCTTTTCTCATTCTTATAGGTTGACACCCTGCCCATCTTGCACATTCATTCGTTCTATACCAATGTGTAACTGGGTGAGAAAGGCGACGATCAATGGGGTTCGCCTCGATGAGTGGCACTGTATGATGATGTTGAGTAGTTACCATTCGTCCAACGAAATCCGTGATCATTCTGTATAAATAATACCGTATCCGGACTTAACAAAAAACCTTCCACAGAAATGCACGGAGAGTTTTGCAGGTGCTGGCACCCATCGCGCATGCACAATGAATCCTCTCTTGCACTAACATCGGTTCAGTTCAGTTTGGACAATCCTCAAACTTGCACCAATTTGCTCTCGTTGTGATTGCTACCTTACAGCATCATCTGAACGGAGAATAAGAAAATATTGATTGTAGAATAGTAAGTTGAAAAACCATATAGAAGAAAAAAGACTTCGCACGCAAGAACGCCACCGGCAGCAACAATGAGCCATATCACCTATCGTCTCCAAATATCGTTTTGGAGGATTTCGTGGACCCAAATCCGGTAATCTAACTGCACAAACACAAGCCAGTCCAATGGTTAAAGCCTTCATATCTCTCATCCATGTCATCGACTGGCCACTCCGAACAATCCTCCAACTATCGTACTTCTGTAAACACGTGCAAAACATCACCCAACTACCTCAACCTGTTCTGATTCAGTATCTGTTCTAAAGACTGGACATAAGTTCTGAGTTACTCACAAAATTCCCCAACGATATTCTACCAATAATACGATCATATCGTACATCCTCAGCTCTCAAAGGCCATGTTTCGCGGTCAAAGAGCAATACCGACCTCACTGCTGCCGTGTACACTTAACGTTTGGTCGATAACCGGATGTCACGCGGACGTCACGGATGCCTCAAATTAGCAAATACTAATCGGGCCTTCTGCATGCGCGGGGACATTTTATCTGATATACCAACTCCAGGTGAGATACAACTGTCCAAGTAAATGAATCTGTTCATCTCATCCAGTTTCTCCCAGCTTTAGGCCAATCTAGTCTGGCAGCAGAGTCCTACACTTCTAAGGTGCAAAACCCATCCAAAACTCACCCATTCTATCGGTCAGATGATCGAAAAAATTTGCATGGGTCTTCACACAGTACCACAATGTGAACTGCAGTCCAAGTAAGACAGTTTCCTGTCGGAGCAAATATCACTGCGACTATTATGAAATGAGGATAAGACTATCACAAGGACAAAGTTAAGAGAAAATGAAGGAGAGAAACCCTGACGAACACCATTTCTCATGATGAATTCGGATAAAACATCGCCATAAACGCGAACTCGGCCTCCGCTGTTCGCATACAGAGAAAGGGAAAGTGAAACGAATTCCCGTGGCACGCCCTTCAATGATAGACACCAGTAACAGTTGCGAGAACAACTGAGCCGAAGAAAGAAATCGTCGCTCAACGGAACAAGTGGTTGTTCTAGGACTTGTCGCAAAGTGAAAATTTGATCAATACAACCCTGACCGCGTGAGAAACCAGCTAAACGGTGAGGCTTATTGAAGTAAATCCCATGTCAAACGATGCTACATTATCGAAGGTGTTGCTTCGATAATTCTGCCCCCATTGAAACCAATTCGCGAGAGTAATATCCGCGAACACCAGGCCGGATTTCGGCCAGGTAAGGGTTGCATCGACCAGACATTCATTTTTTGCCAAATACTCGAAAAGCGCCACACGCACCGCCGCCCAACGACCGTAGTCTTTCTCGACTGGACAGGCGCTTTCGACTCCGTGGATCGACCAGCACTATTCAGAGCTTTCCATAGAGCGAGTACGCCAACAAAGTTCCTAAATTTTTGTTGTGAGCATTGTACTCGCATGCTTATGGTCGCGTGAGGGTATGCAGTGAACTATCAAGTTCATTCGAAACGACCAATGGCGTTCGACAAGGGTGTTCCATCTCTCCATTCTTGTTCAACTTCGTCATGGACGAGGTGATGCAAGATGCACTAGGAGGTCTCTGGGATGCAGGAGTCGAACTGTGAATTGGAGAGAAGCTATGTGACTTAGATTGAACAGTTGACGTTGTGCGCCTTTTCGAGTCTGCGAACCATGCACAACACGCACTACATGGACTCTCGAGGTCGGTTCCTCGATTTGTCATGTGCTTTGCATCTTCAAAGTGCAAGGCGCAAAAGTGCTGTTACAGGACTGGACGATAGTAGACCCGAACATGATGCCGGAGTGATAAGAACTAATGATTGTGGACCGTTTCACATATTTTCGCAGCTGCTTGTCGAACATCGGTAGCTCGGAAGTAGAGGTAAACACGCGTATATCCAAGGCTCGAGCAGCCCACGCTGGACTGAAGCACTTGTGATGTTGGCCCGATATTTTACTGAAGTTGAAAGGTCGTGTGTACTCTGCCGAAGTGCGCTCAGTTCTGTTGTACGGTCGCGAAACATGGAGAATCCGTGTGGGAGATGTTCGTCGATTGAAGGTTTTCAACCATCGATGTTTACGTACTATCGCTCGGATTGGATGGAGTGACCGGGCGAGTGATGTGGAGCTATCAATTCTGAGAATAACTTACCTCAGCATAGGAAGCTTAGTAGACTGCGCTGGTTGGGTCACATACTTAGCAAGGTGAACATTCGTCTACAATATCGTGCCCTATTTTGGATTCTTCCCAATGAGTGGAAGAAGCCATGTGGAGGTCAATAGATGATGCGGCAACTTGGAATGAGGAAATGCATAGCGAACTTAGGTAAAACAGGTGTCTCACGTCTCCGTGGTTGGGGTCCGAAAGACCCGTTAACTAGCTGGCTGGAGACACTGAAGCATATGGCAGTGAACCGTGATTAGTGGCGATCGTGTTGTCATTTTGTATCCAATCAGAATAGCCGAATGAGTACGTTTGTGCAGTTAGACTATGTTCCGTGTCTTGGCTGCAGCGGCATCTTATCTTTTCCCACCTGCGTAGGTCCTTCTCTTGCTCCCTTTGGATATTCACTTTTTTATCGACATATGTAACCTTTGGAAAAAGGTAGTGGTCAGTGAGGATTGCTTTGCTGCTTAACGCTGAACAATGATGATAATTAATTTGTGGTTCTCATATGGGGACCTATCATCTTTCTTGTAGAACTGCACAATAACTAGTCCATACCAGTCCATAGGAATCTCTTCCCTTCCACACATTGATCTCAGGAGTTTGTTAACCCCGGTGTTAACACTTGGCCACCATCCTTGAAGAATGGCGACAGTCCATCGGGTCCAACTGCCTTATACCTTTTAAGAGAACCTGTTTCCCTCATCACCTCCATTTCCGACAGAAGATGAGTATCCACCTGCAGTGGTTCATTTGCAGGCACAACTGAAAGGTCCACTGAAGGTGTGGGCTAACTAAACAACTCCCTAATGTGTCCTGCTCAACGATCCAGCCGACGGTTTTGAGAGTGAATCAATGTACCATCGGATTCCTTAATTAATTAGCTTACCATGGACCAGTTTTCATAATCAGTTGGTGAAGGTTGCGACTATTTTCGATGGCTGCAGCCTTTACGTTTCCCTGCACTTTCCTGTCAACCACTTCTCCCGTTCATTTCTTAAGATCCTGGTCAGTTAGCGTTCTTGGGATGTACGCGCTTATCCGTATGTTGCATTTGGAAGGAACGAATCTGCGTGAATGTAACAGAGCAACTGAAGTCGAGGATAGCCGCCGGTTCTGGAGCTTATGTCGGTATCCAGTATAATCGAGGTGTATTAAAACTGCACTAGTAATGAATTTCTGTCCCTCATCTTAAGCCAAACTGGATTGTGCACCTTAATCTTTGGAGATAATTTCCGTGTCAGGTTACCTAGATAGCCTGCCAGCAGGTGGACGAACATATAAGCACAAAGCAGACACTGACCGTGAATTTACCTTTCAGGCCCACTGAGACGATCGATTGATAAAACGGACAAATGGTGTGGCGGAGAGGGATGTGCGACCAGTCGTTTTTCACAGGCATCGCAATGGTAACTCGTAATGCCCTTTCCAAATACCGAACTTTATCAGCCTTGATGATGATACCACCGAGAACGAATCAGTTCGTTGCTTGTTATCCTCGTTGTATACGATACAATCAGACTACAAAATCACAGCGAGTACCTGGTTATCAAGAAGCTAAGCAGGTACTTGAACTTCCAGCCACATCTACAAAAACGAATGCGGAAGTGGGCTTTCTGTGTAACCGTACTGATCAAGATAAATTTCTTAAAACCTAATTGAGATCAATCGAGGTGCGCCAGGTGGCCAGGTTCAGCCACTCTGAAATGCTATGTGAGTACCCAACCAGATTCCTTAAGAAAGAACGCCATCCAATCGGAACGAAATAATGCACGATCAGTTGCTAGACGAAGAACAGCTAGACCTGACCAGTTCACTCAGAGGGTAATCAATAGGCGGTTACTAGTAAATCAAACAAACGCGACGAAATCGTAGACTAATATTTTGACAAATCCTGGAGAGCATGCGTCTGATTCTTCACGTTTCTGGAGCATTTTTACTGGGGCGCAGGTTTTGCTACCGGTCTCAGTAGAGTGACCAAATAGAGATGTAGTTAAAAATTTGTTTGCTCAAACGAACTCACTGATGGCGCCATCAAATCGGAAACCTGAGGATTTCAAAACAATTCTGAGACTTTGCGAATTAATATTACTTTCGGGAAAATTGTGCTTTTCACTTCAAATACAATACTACCGATACCTAAAGAGAGAGCTTAGGAACAACGTGTAAGATAAATAAGATAGCAAAAAAAGCAGTCTAAGCCTTAATGGGGATGGAGCCCGGAAAAATTCAAACCAATGGTAAAGATATACCAATAAGTAAAAGACTACGAGGGAAAATAGCCCACTTGAAATTCGACGTGGCGTTTAGCTAATTTTGCACGGGTATAACGTTCGGTAGGAATGAACGAGATCATGGATTTACCGCATTCCGATTCAAATAGTAAAGTCTACCGATCGGTTGCTCTGAGAGAATATTCCAATGGCAAATCAACTTCGATAAAAATGTGCCCTCAAATTCTTGTATTACACGAAGACGTCGTCCGGGCTTCTGAGAGGTTGCTACGGAGATGCCTCTGGGAAAAAGAGCGCCAGTAACAGAATGCGCAGCTCTGACTCGTAGTAAACATGCACCAATGACAGATAAGCTTGGAAGGGACCGTTTGTTTAGGGCAGCAGTCAGTTGTAGTTGCACATATGGAATCAATTTATAAAGAGGAAGATATCCAAGAAGTATAAATAAGCAATTTGGCGTCAAGCGTCTATTTTTTCCAAAAGCTGAGGGTAGTCAGGTGGGCAGCATGGCGGTTGAAGGTGGGTTTCACGAGATCAAATCCTCTTGTCGCCAATCACTTAGAAATTCGACCGCCATCCGCTTTCTAAATATTGCAAGTATTATCGAAAGAGCAAAAAAAAACAATTGCAAAACAAAAAATACAAAAATAAAAAGGAATCCCGATATACTCCCTCCGCCTCTAATTTGCATCGCTTCTATGAAACCGGCACTTTCAGGATCCGTTCTTACTGTTCCCGGGCCAACTAGCCCAACAAAAAGATCTTTCACAGTGGAGTTCCCGGGCTGCTTGATAAACAGTTCAGCGGTCTGTTTTGTTTAGCTAACGTTTTTACTCCTATTGTTTTATGCGATCCATTGTGACCAAATTGCATTTGATCACGACAACCGGAAATATTTAGACCTAATTCACACTCGGTCATTATATGCATTGGATTATGGTTAAAAACTGAAGTATTCGATCGAGTTCAAGCTAAATGTGCACAGTTAGGCAAGCGAATGCAAGAACTGATCCCAAGGTGTATGAACTAGACTACTGATCATCAGCTCCAAACGGTTTGTGAACACTGTTTCGTTATGGCGTTCTGCAAGTCAGGTGTTTTGATCAACTGGCTCAGAGTTGAAAACCCAAGGCAACTATTTGCCTTTGTCTGGTCAGCCGAGAAGAACCATGTCCAAAGAGGAAGTGTGGATTTGATGAACAATTGATAACAAAATAGGAATCTGGAGTTGACAATTATAGAGAATCCCAGAGGAATTTTATTACTTGATCAAGAAGGATGACGAAAAAAGAAAGCAATAAATAAAAAACAGATACGTCTGTGGTTGATTAAACATGTTTACTCCTCCAGAATTCTCCTCCGCACCACCGACTGTCCGTCGAATCCGCCGGTTCCTCTGAGTGTTAAAATTTCAACTTGCCTAGACCGAAGTAGGTCTCATTCCAAATCTATGCTCAGCAGACCTGATTTGCAAGACAACCAAGCGATGCACCTCCTTGTCATTCAAGCGGAAACAAACAAACAGAAACCCGGTTCCTACGCCTTACCTCAGACACAATGGCCCGAACGAAGAAGACGGCCTGTGGCTTTAGTGAACAGTAGGCCACATCCATTACGTCACGGTGTCAGCAGCGAATTTGTGCGGCGTTTAAAAGGTGAGGCATCTGACAAGTGAAAACCCATCACATCTTCCACACTACTCCTTTATGCAGTGAATAAGACCTCGATTTGATCACCTATGTCCCCCGATCTTGTATCATCAACCAGAAGGCGCGACATATAGCAGCTCAGCTCTTTTCGCTGCGTACAGTGAAGAGCCGGGCCATACAGAAATGACAATCTCTTCTCCCTGTCTGAGTTGTTTTCCTTTTTCTCCACAGTGTCGGTGGGGAACAAGGTTTGCAACTAGGTCCGTGCAAAACGTACAAGATACATCAGCATAAAGATGTCGTTTTCTTATTCAGTACAGGGATACAGGGTTGACTTCGAGACAACAAATGAGCGAAATCCCATGTCTGTTGATAATGCTGACGTCAATATCGGAACGAGTCTGATAAACCAAGGCGATCAAAACAAATTACCGAATGATATGCTTGGACCGTGTAGCTAGCTTTTAGAATGTGGATTCCGTAAGTTTTGTAGTACAAAACAGACTGAGGAATAGTGCACAAATGACTGGTGTTGGTACCGCTGATTTAGAAGTAATAGGAAGCCCGAACAATTTCATTCTTTCGAAGAGATTACGTCAGAAGCCGAATTCGGGCAGATAATAATCCGACTACCTGCGGATAATCTGAGCAACTGATCTGCGGCAGTGCGATCACCGAACACGAATCATGCAAATGAATATCCAATGTTGTGAAACTGGGAGCTATAGATCAGAAGTATAAACAACTCATCATTCTATTAAAAGCCACCTTCCCGCCACAGCGTATCAAATGCCTCATAAACAATAAGCCGATGTGTTAGGCAAAAAAAACAAAAGGCGGAAAATGCAGATAGCCAAACAATGACGTTATTCCGTTCGTTCGAAAGCTATCGAATCAAAACAGAAGCAAGACTGACAGAGGCGTAAAACTATTTGATGAAAATAACCCGGCTTAAGTAAACGAGGATCAAGACGCTGATCTCGTCACGAGAGCATCCGATTAACCTGAATCCAAGGGACATCGACCTGTGAAGGTCATCAGCGTCACCAAATGCTCAGATGGAAGCACACGCTAGACGCAGTAGAGCTCTCCCTACATCAGCAATTTACCATACGAGGTGAGCTCATAAATGAAAAGTAAATCCATAAAAACAGATTTTATTTCATAGCCCTGAATTAGACAAACAAAAAAGCCTTTGAATTAGTTGTTCTATCATCCAAAAATTACGAGATGGTCTTAAGACTTCAACTGACGTACGAGGATTTCCAATGTGGTGGAAGTGCACTGGCTAAGGTCACTGAAGAGTAAGAAAGAAATGGCGGAAGGCTGTCAGATGTCACAAATCAGGTTTACCGGACAGGACCAAAAACCAGTAGTTCAGTCAATCCAGTTTGCACAACCATCAAACCTCTACTAACGTGCTTTGATAAGCGGTAAGTGTTGTTTGAAGTGGAGTCGTTGCAACTTCATTTGGCCAAAATGCAATAGAAAAAATAACTTGCAACCGTTGTCATTATGTGTATGCGATGTGAACCAGGCAAAAGAATTCAGTCTTTTCCAGTTATAAACTGAACGCAGTCTTTCTGACAGTGACGCGCAAAATCCCTGAAGACAGAAGATAATGAATTTTAGGAAGAATGCCATGACATCAGAAAATAGAACTAGCATTTTGACCAATATATCAATGCTCCGAGTGATAACAAAGTGATATAAGAATTTGCCTATGAGATCAAAGGTTAGAATCTGAAATCGCCTGTTCAAATCAAAAGTAGATAACAATTCGTCTCCAGCCAACCGTTTACCAACTCTGACTCACTGAGAGACTACATATGGTTATGTCACTCCACGTTTCGGGTTTATGGCAATTATGGTACATACCTCCGTCACAGAGTCCACGTTCCGTGCACGTAACAAAAAATGAAATGAGTCACATAAAATTTGAAGATAAATTGAAATGCGGCGGCGAAAACCGACGACGGTGCTACCACCTACTTTGCTTCACCTTTTGTGTGGTTAGATTTGCATTGTTTACTCGGACTGTGTTACCATATCCGATACCTACTAGCAGATCGTTGTTGGTTTCAACCACGCCAGAACGTAGTCAACTTTGTCGCTCTCTCTTGGTTTAATCGGTCTTTGGCATACTACCACCACTAACAGCCACGTGTCAGAAGTGACCCTTAAAATGTATCTATTATCAAATTGAATCTTGCATAAAATTAAACCAAGAGACAGTCTTGAATATCACTGATCCCTTGAACATCGAAATGTCTCCCTCCCACTTCTATTTGAAAGCACGTTCTGCTTTTCGATTTATTTGCTTCCGCAAATACAAAGGTAACAACCATACTGCCGGTATTCAAGTTGTCTTGAACAAGCAAAGAGGAAGTGAAGTATAATCTGTATCCTAATCAGGAGGCACAAAGTCCATCTCTCCAGTCCATAGTGCCATATAATCGCTTTTGGTTTCGCGTTGTTTATTATTCCGTATGCAACTCGTTTGGCGATTTTCC
This sequence comes from Fasciolopsis buskii, assembly GCA_008360955.1. Lineage (NCBI taxonomy): Eukaryota > Metazoa > Platyhelminthes > Trematoda > Plagiorchiida > Fasciolidae > Fasciolopsis > Fasciolopsis buskii. Next base: position 142,658 of record LUCM01004184.1, read on the forward strand.
AACAAACATTCGGCTAAATGTAAACAAATGTGCTTGCATAAACAGATATACAGAAGGCCGCGACTTTTATCAAGTGAACAAGGAAGATTGTTCTTTTGATAGTAAAAGAGTTAATAAAAACTTAGCTGGATCGAGTTTCTTCATCTCCGGGAAGAACGCAACGTGGTGAATGGGTCCACTTTGCAATAGGAACAATTCGTATAACGTGTCGTTGACTTCGAACAAGCAACACCGGCCTCGTTCGCCAAAGGGTGCTGCTCTGTGGGACTTCTCAAAAACTTCAATTATCACTGACAATGAGGAACCAAGCATTAAATGTCTTGTACGCACTAAAAACTACCGACTGAGGCATTACCATCGACACAATTCGCCAACCAACGGGTTGACAAAACGAAAAAGTTTGAATCCACAATCAGCAAATTTCGCTGACCTCAGTTGTGTCGTTTCAACAACTGTCCAAATTACTGTCGCGAAATTTGACATAAAATAGATATCAACCCTAGCCAGTCAGTGTAAATTGCTCCGTTGCATACTCCTGCACCACTGTACTGCATTAGTTTAAACACACTCACTGCTGAAAGGGTCTAGTGGATTGCAGGGCGTGACCAGAAACCGGGATACTAGAACCCGGAGTGGAGAATCCTAGAGTTCACAAGGTTTGGTAAGAAATGACAGTAAGATACCATCTGCCACTAGCAGACCTCTACCAGATTGAGGCAAGAATCCGACCGGAAACTACCACCATCTTCCCACACTTCAACGGGCAACTAGTACTCGACATTTGGAAATGATATTGAGTCCTATAGAATTTACAATAACCTACTGACAGCCAGTCAGATTGTGATCAAGTGAGCTTCACTGGGAAAGCGAATTTCGCTTTCAGACACGAAGCCAAAATCCAAAACTCAAGATTTTTATGTAGAATATCGCCTGACTGAGAAAGGCGTAAACCTAAGTCAGTAGTAAGACCAAACTCCAACATTTGCTCCCAGATTGCAAAAAAGCAAAAGAGCACAAGGACATTGTTACCCAGAAGAACACGTAAAATAACCATTCAGAATGCGAATGTTTTGCTGCACAGAATATTTTAGGAGTGAGGTCGTGCAGCAGCAGCGACTTTTATTATTGCCAATGGCGGGATAGTAACTTTGCAATTTATTTTTCTTTATGATATGCTTGAGACATGAGTGTATTGGAAGGGGCATGCTCCATTGCTACTAGAGTCCAACTACAGAGGGGTGGATTGGGTGACCGGAAACTTTGACCCTGAAAATTGGAGTGGCATAGAGCCACATAAGGCCCCAGTAGGTCAAATGTAGTAACGAACCGGGCGATAGCGAGTTGCTGTCTAACACCGGTGGCCAGCGGAACTGGGATTCAAATCTCTGACTTTTATGAAGATAGATACCCAATCCATCTAACCCGCTTGACTTCAGACTCGTTGGTGAACAAAACATGTTACAGCCCGGAGTGGAAGGGGTACCTGCAGTGTGAGCACAGAAAAAAGTTTGTACCTTGTTTTGTTCACCGTTTCTTCTCGTGATAGACAAAGAGAGAAGAGGAGAAAACAGGTGAATTTTGGGATTACCGAACACGAAACAGCGAATACACAGGTCGATTTCGTGAAAAATGAGTCAACTTATGAATGCAGTCATACAAATCTGTGATCCGTTTGTGGGCGCAACACTACCACGTTTCCCAGGCCAAAGACTAGGATCCACAACCATAGCTTTTAGATTTCCAATCTAACCAACAAAGCCGCGGAATGAAGGGTGAAGTTCGTAACTCACAGAGGGGCAGTGACTGAGTGATCAGTTCATACGTCCTTCGGACGATACCCAGGCATCATAGGTACCTAATACAAATTTCCGCCACAGATGTCGACGAATATAGAATCACTTGTTTTTACGCTTCCTGTGACTGATTTGGAATCGAGGTTTTGTCATCTTCCCTAGACTGACTACCAAAGATCAATCAACCTCGTAGAGTGTCGAGCATTTACCTTCGTCCCTGGACTTTGGTCAGGATACCTCCATCAGCAAACAGAGAGCAGGACTTTTTTTAGCAGAGGCTGCTTAGGATGCAAGGCCAGTAAGTAGCATTTCGACAGGCGTCCAGGGCGAGTAGCCATCTCAGAGCCCGAAAACATCCGGGCCCGACCGGGCATTTGAAGGCAGTGTCAGAAAGCGGACTCGAACAGAATCGAGTCGCGAGGTGATTATATGGTGGAGGGCGCACATACTAGCTCTACCTAAGAGCATTAACTGACGTCTGAGGGAGAGGACGATTTCGAATATGAAACGCAGCACAACGACTGAGCTTGTGGGTTCGGAAATACACAAAAGAATGGCGTATGAAAAGAACAAGCTAAAATGATGTGCAACGGGTCAAGTGAAGCTTGTCGTTGTGTTCAAATGACTCAGAAGCTTATGCTTCTGACATTGGAGTGGCCCTCAGAGCTGGAGCTGCTCTATTTCACTGGATGCCAGTCAACGTCCGGCTATGAACCGTAGGACCTGCAGGTTTAAGCAAAATATGCAATTAGCATTCTGATGCACGTTTTTGTCGTTTCCATGTACGCACCTTTATAGATTGCTAACCAGATGCAAAGACAATTTCCATACAAAACCAATATGACCACTTAAGGTAGATCGGGTAGATAGGACGAATTAAGCAGGAGACATGAAAACTAGACTAGGACGGCTGTCTTACAACGAGGTGCATCTGGAAAGTTTTTTTTAAATCTCGGTTTATGTTATTGGAAAAAGTGGAACGACCATTGGATGTATATATCAGGACCAAATAACATAAGGAGTGTATCGAAAAATCGATGCGCCATGTACTGGTTTCAATTGCGAATGATATAATGTTAACACAGCGTTGTTACATCAACCAACAACGCTGTTATTAACATATCATTCACAATTAAGACCGTCGGTTGTGTTCAACATATCGACAGATTCTCACTAGGATGAATCTCAGAGCCGCTTGCCGTCGGCCGTCATGGAGTCAGCAACGGACCGTAGATAGCACACCTGTACTTGAGACTGGCCTGGACTCCAGCCAAGTGTGAACGCGCGCTGAGCAGTCCATGTTTCAGTATTCGTTAAAACGCACGATGCAACAGTGATTCAACTACGACGAACTGCTTGAACCGATTCTAATCTTAACTTTCCGAAACGTGCCAGTTGAAATGCTAAAATTAACACCACAGATTACCAAGGATGCCTTGTGTTCTGCTGGCTTGGTGAGCTGTGACCTGAGGCTCTGTACCATAAAAGTCTATTGTTCACTCTCATCAAAAACCTTTTAATATCCGATGGAATTTTCAAAAAGGTGAAGATTTTAGGGGGAACGATGCAGTAGCGTCAAACGTCTTTGCCTAAATGAACGTCGTTAACATCAACGACCATTGTGTTGACATAGAAATGTTTTCAAAATGAACACTTCCGATAGACGAAATAAGTTTATGTGGCTAGAAAAGCGGGACATCCCAAGCACATGCTTTTGAATCACTGATTGAACCTGTAAATATCGCTTCCGTAGGATAACGAAACGGTCGAAGTGGTGAACAGTTAGACCTTAGAGTGCTATTCACTCGCCGTCGTTGAGAAGAGTGAAATCACAAACAGACTAGGTGATATGTACCATCGACGAGCAAGAGCATACCTTTCTGAGCTATCAGGCATCCGAACAGGTTCACACGCCTAGACTTATTGGCCATCGTCGTTCATTTTAGTTTAATGCAACTGATCAAAACAATCTAGTTTATGAAAAAGTGGAAACGTTGTACGCCCTGTTCATAACAGCTATTTCTCCGGATTGCGAATATACCAGGATATGGTGTACACGCTGTAGATGGAATGCCAAACGAGGCACGTGTGGGCGCGTACGCGAAAAAAACGGCAAGTTCTATCGTCAGTATCCGGGATCGTTTTACTGCCCTGGGTTCACAATGGAAAACTAGCGTGTCACATTCATCCAGAATTGCTTTGCTCAGTGTTTACTGTAGAAAATTCTTAGCGTGAGAAACATCACGTGGAAAAAACCCAATAGGAACGTCAATGGAGACTAAGTTAAATCAAGTTGGTCGGACAGTCGAAATGAAGACTTGTTTGTACTAGGGACAACATCAGTTATGATGAAATCGGAAGAGAACGGGCAATTATCCATCGACTGATCTCATCATATTTAAATGTACGGGTCAGCACTGAAAATCTACCAGGGTACCAAAAAGCACTCTAATCCCCTTTGGGTATCATACGTAGAGTAAATCTATACAATCTGGAGAGTTTTAAGACTGCAAACACTATGGGAACAGAAATGTAACCGGCTTCGAGTCAATGCCACGAGAGTTGAGACTCTTTTATCACCGTGTTGAAAGCATCATTTTGTCGTCCGTGCATGAGTAACAATGAGAGATTATCAGAATCAGTGTGTTCCAGGGCTGACAATTTTGTAGGGTGAATCCGGACCATCTGGGGTAGTTTTAGTGCATTGCCTCCTGAACACTGACTGTCCCATAAATGAACCATTCGGCTGAAAATTCCTAAAACCAACCAGGTACACAGGTCATATTTTACANTGAAGATCATTAGGGAGACAGATTCCCTCAAAAGCCATACCGCTGCTGGATCACATCAGTTGTTGCGGTCTTTTTCTAAGGACAGTAACGACGTAGTAGGATGAGAGTTAACGAAGCTCCTGCAGTCGGTCTAGGACCGACGTGAATCGGTGATTGAACCGATTGACAGGGAGGGTGATATAGACTCGTGTGAAAATCACATAACTAGCATGACAAGCATTACACCCGAATTACTCGTGTGGATTATTTTCCGTCGGTTGTCTAGTGCATGTGGAGGGCGTACGCACGGGAATCACACCCGCTTCCGATTCGGTCAGCGTTGTATTGATCAAATCTTCTCTACACGATACGAGTTCTGACACAAATAAAAATATCTAATCGCTGTTTTCCTCGACATGAAAGTAGCATTCGACTCAGCCAATCATGCAGTCCTCTTGCATTCCTTCTGATTGTAGGGTGTGTCAGGGAACTACATTTCACTCCTCTAATCTTTGTGTACGAGCAGCCGAAGTCGAATTCGTCTCTACGGAAATGTTTCACTCGAGTTCACCACGAGAGCTGGCGTTTGTAAGGGTTGTCTTTTTCACTTTTTTTCACCTTCCCCACTGTGATGTTTAAGGGGATGGCACACGCAAAGAAGTTAAAAGAATCGTAGCGTAAGAAAAAGTTCAAATAGAACGCCACTGATTCCACCATTGAGCCCTAGCACTCACTGTCTCCAACCGTCGCTTCGGGGATTTCATGAACCCAGTTTAACTGGACATACACGAAACACTCTACTGTTTGGAGTGTTCATAAAATTTTGTCATGTCATCCACTCAAACAATCTCCCAACCATTATGTGCCCTGAAAAACAGCGTACAACGGGGCAATCGTCCTGTGGACATGCGGAAAACATCCCAACCCCATTAATCTATTCACATAGAGTATCTATTCTGAGGAATGAACACTAGGATCCAGTGTACCTTGCACCAAACTCACAGTACCCGATAAAATTCCCTCATCACACTCCACTAATACTACGAAGACAACGTTGTCCAAACTTCAAAAGTGTTCACATATCTCCGGCTATTAACGGCCACGCTCCGGGGCACCGAAGCAGTACCAACCTCAATGCTGCTGCGTATACTCCAACTATGATAGATAACTGCACGTCAATGCCGATGTTACATATATCTCAAACTGCTGAATGCCAGTCGAGCCCTCTGTACTACCGAAGATAATTCACAAAATATACGACCACCAGGTGAGATAAAACTGCCCACGAAACTAAAACTATCTACCTTACTCAGTTGTTCCTATGCAAGTATAAGTTTCGGGGTTGATCCAACGCCAACCTACACTGCGAAGGTGTAAAGCTTTTATTCACTTCGATTCGACAGAAAATGACGACACGATCACCACTTCACGAAGCACTGCCATATCCCAAAGTACCGCAAACCAGCTGGGTGATGGGCCTTTTGGACTCCAACGACGAAGATGCGAAATCCCTTTGTTACCTAAGCTCGATGAACATACTTTTATCCCAAGCTGCCACGTCATCTGCTAACTTCCAAGTGGGTTCTCCAATTCCGTGGAGGAACGAAAATGAAGAAACTGCACGGTAAACAAGTGCTAACCATATCGAAGACGGAACCCAACAAAAAGTCATCTAAACATGACAAGCACAACAGAATGCTGCCTGAACAGGTACCCAGTAATCGAGTATTCATCACCGCATTGTTCACGCCATCACTTCATCCAAGCGATATTGCGCAAACATCGATGGCCAAAAAACAGCTAACGAGAAACATCCTGTAATGGTCGGCGATTAGTCTAGGGTTTTTGATGCCGCAGATTTTATTTCTGCTAAGAATGTCACAAAAGAATTTGCCCTTTTCCCAGTATTTCTAAATTGACGTGATTTTGAATATCGCACGGTTAAAAATATTTATATGTCCGCGAAAAGATCCGTAAAAACTCGTTCTATGATTGGCCATTCAAAATATCGATCAAGGCCACCCATCAGAACTATATAAACGATAGAACTCACTTGAATTCTGACTTCTATTGGTGTATCACCAATAAACGCGCGGCAGTAATCTGTGTTCTCCCTTCCTTCCGCTAACGGGCTGGGCTAGCTGTTCGTATTTCGCGCCGCTTATTGTTCCGTGTGGCTGCGCATTCAAGAGAGCAGCAAATCTGTCCCATTCGTTGTGCGACTACGGGCATTGTCTTGAGCCCGAACTTTTTGTCTCCAACATCTGTGTGTGTTCGTGTCCTACTAGACCACAGGCTGTGTGTTCCTGTCCCATCGTGCGCCGCTAATACTTGTGTCTTGTGCTTCAGTGTGTGCATAGATTAACCAAACTCGGCAACATAACACATCTCCAGTAAACAAACAATACAAAAAAATAGAACGTACTGCAGCACAGCACACACGACCCTTCAACTAAAACGAAATACCAGCCATGATGCTACCAGTACACCAGACCAGCGTACGCTGCTCAGGCNTGTGTTCCTGTCCCATCGTGCGCCGCTAATACTTGTGTCTTGTGCTTCAGTGTGTGCATAGATTAACCAAACTCGGCAACATAACACATCTCCAGTAAACAAACAATACAAAAAAATAGAACGTACTGCAGCACAGCACACACGACCCTTCAACTAAAACGAAATACCAGCCATGATGCTACCAGTTTTTCCGAACTCTCGGACTGTAAGGGACTAAATAAGCTACGACGACATCTACAGTGTCAGTTGACGACAAGCTTTATGGGGGATCTTGAAAATCGGCGAGATAAAGTAGCCTAATAAATAGAATTTGCAACTACTTCAGTTAACAGCCGAGGACTGATCAAGCTTACACGCGACACTGGTGGGCGGCGAACTTCGATTAGTGAACGCGTGTGCGATAGGAGTGGAGAACGTAGTCTTGGCAATTAACAGAGGTTTGACCGCAGGGCTGATTACTTCACGGGCTAATGCATTTAGTCCGACGACCACAACTGAAAATCCCTGGAAGCTGTCACCTGAACTTCCAACGGAATCGGGAGTAGAGTCCAAGGTTGGACTATTCTGTTGGGCGGGGTAATCGGGCGGTCCCGACGAACTTTCTCCATTTTTTTTCAAAATGAGTGTGGATGCCTTGGTAAAAGCACTTGTCTACTTGCTCCGTGATAGTTGAAAGATGGAGCTTATTCCGTTGTCATGGAGCGAGTCACTGATTGTACCCATCTTCGAAAAGGAAATACGCAGTGACTGTAGGAATTACCACGGAATTTGTTTAATTCCGGTAGTTACGAAGGTCTTAGCTTCGATAATGCTACGCCGTACGACACCGATTCGCCGGATTGACGTCACGAACAGCAGGCCGAGTTTCGCTCAGGTTGAAGTTGTATCGACTGGGTTTTAACCCTTGGGGAGGCACACGAAACACGCCACACACCGCAGTCCCACAAGCATAGCTTTTCTCAACTTGAAAAGGGCGTTCGACTCAATAGATCGAAACAAGGCTATTCAGAACTTCCCGCCGGAAGGGTATACCGGCGATGTTCGTGAATCCCCCTGCGGGCATTGTATTTGCACACCTATGGTGAACTGCCAAGTTCATTGGAAACGGCTAGCGGTGTTCGACAGGGGCATCCCATTTCTCCATTCTTGTTTAGTTTCGGGACCAGCAAGTTAATGGGAGATGCTTTGGAGGTCTTCACAATGTAGGCGTGGAACTAGCAAATGGTGAAAACGTATGCGACTTAGACCGTGTCGACAACGTTGTATGGTTGTTCCAATCTGTGGGACATGCGAAACGTGCACCAGACAGACTTGCGAGGGCTATGGCTCCATTCTTCATATGCATTGTACCTTCGAAGTGTAAAGTATTATTACAGGACTGGAAGTTGGTAGCTCCCAGTTTCGTACTGGGTCGGGAAAAAGTAAGAATTGTCTTTCGTTTTGCTCACCTGGACGGCTGCTTGATGAAGGACTGTGACGGAGGAATAGAAGATAGCAGCGTTATATCCATAGCCTGAGCAGCGTACGCTGGTCTGGTGTACTGGTAGCATCATGGCTGGTATTTCGTTTTAGTTGAAGGGTCGTGTGTGCTGTGCTGCAGTACGTTCTATTTTTTTGTATTGTTTGTTTACTGGAGATGTGTTATGTTGCCGAGTTTGGTTAATCTATGCACACACTGAAGCACAAGACACAAGTATTAGCGGCGCACGATGGGACAGGAACACACAGCCTGTGGTCTAGTAGGACACGAACACACACAGATGTTGGAGACAAAAAGTTCGGGCTCAAGACTCAATGCACAACGAATGGGACAGATTTGCTGCTCTCTTGAATGCGCAGCCACACGGAACAATAAGCGGCGCGAAATACGAACAGCTAGCCCAGCCCGTTAGCGGAAGGAAGGGAGAACACAGATTACTGCCGCGCGTTTATTGGTGATACACCAATAGAAGTCAGAATTCAAGTGAGTTCTATCGTTTATATAGTTCACGCAGCATTCTGTCGTGCTTGTCGTGTTTAGATGACTTTTTGTTGGGTTCCGTCTTCGATATGGTTAGCACTTGTTTACCGTGAGCACGAAACATCTCGACGAGACATTAGGCGCTGTTGGTTGAACTACTCTACTGGAATCCCGAATTCGTGTCTCGCTGACGAAGCAGACAGTAATCGAAAATCAGCTCATTGTCAGAGCTAAACACACCTGTTGACCAGCCTGCATGAGAATGTGCAGACTGAAGGAGCCCAGATTCAGAGATTGCCAAGGATTGTGAGCTATCAAAGTGAAGACCACCGACAGCATTGGACAATAAACCTTTGCGAGTATCGAAGATTTTATCAGCGCGGGTGTCACTGACAGATACAGAAGGCAAAGAGAGACGGTTGGGGATAGAAGACAGTACAAACAGAAATTGTCAGCTGAGATAAAGATTGCAGAATTAAAAACACAATACCGTTCAATCTATATCTCCAGGACTCGGAACACAAGAAGGTAAACACTGTATCAAACTAAATCAGTTGCACCGGATCTCACATTCCCACTTGAAGTCATAAAAATGGATCCGTACATTTTGTTCCATTATCTTAGGTATGTTTTTATTTACCCGTCTAAGCTAATCGACGAATTCGGATGCACGGCATTCAGCCACCTGAGAGAGTAAATCACAGGTAACAAAGTGCACAAGCTGAGAATCTTGCGCACATAATAACTACAAAACTAAAACTCCTCCACCTGATTCCATCATAGTGACTGTTGCCCTCCATGTAGGTTAGTTGACGTCAGGAACAAAGTATATAAGGTTATTCACCACCCATAGACGGGCCAAGCAGAAAAACCAGGGTTTGAAAAAAAACGAGGATCAGAACGTCAGTGAATTCCAGTGCGCATGCCTTGACAGACGATGAGATGGTTCAGAAAGACACGACGGAAAGACAAAACAGTCACTTACTTGAAGCAAAAGAATGCAAACTTCCACTTTGCCCTTGATCGCAGCCTCATGAAGTGGCGTATAGTTCCAGCAATCACGTGCATTCGGATCGGAACCAGCGGCAAGCATAATATGCACAACTTCAAGATGACCGAAAGAGCAGGCGTTATGTAGCGGTATCAAGCCTTTAGGGTGAGTAAAAAGATGAGTGACAGGTGATACAAAAAGCTACTGCAACTAGTGAAAGACAAAGGACGATCCAAGTGATGGCCAAACTGTCCATAAAAACACGTTTTTTTGCAGCACAACACGGCTAAATCGAATATATACATGTATATGCCGTTGGATTATGATAAACAAAACAGTCAGGTTGACCGCCCACGGACCATTTTTATCGTTCTCGCTTGATTAAGCGAGGTAAGATTGAATGACAATCACGACGACCGACTGAAGGCACCAGCTAGCGATCGCGATAAAGAGATCATACAACAGAATCCAAGTGTGTTCCACCCTGTCTAATTAGAGTTGAAAGAAAAACACTTCACTTACGATAAAGTGATAGCTAAATTTGGATACCGTGGTACAAAGAAATACTTTCGCAAACCCCGTTGTAGAATTAAGGCAACATCCCCGTTATCATAAGGACAAAATTTCCCATACAAGCCAGCATTCACATTCGTTACAGTTCAACTTATTTTTTCGCTTTGGTAAGCATAAAAACCCCGAACGGGAATAAGAAAGCATGATAAAATTGCTGGAGAATTCAACTCCGAAAATGTTCACTTTGTAAGTGCCCCGCAGATCACCACCTGCATTGTACCGGTAAAAACGATTAACGGGTTGGAAGACTAGGGCGCTCATTTATTTATCCTACCGTGTAAGATAATTATATTCCCCGCTTCATTGTGCGGCTAATCTATACTCCATATCTGCGACACACGCAGCATTTATATAATATTCAATCATAGCTAAACAATGAATCATGAACTATCGCTACTAATCTATATCAGGGTAAGAAAAAAAATTCTATCGCAAAGTTCTAATATAAATGTAACTCTGAAGTCACTTTTGGATGTGATTGATTCCGTCCATGAAGGACATGCCCCTCTCATAGTGTATTCGTTTAATAACGTACAAATTGTGGCCATGTTCAGTCTAAAACATTTGAGAGACTTAAACAAAAGATTTCAAGATGACTGAAATTTCAATCAGTAGTATATCCTCCAGCCGTTTTATCTAGATCTAACAGCTGCAAATAGTTACGAACACCGCATTTGTTCAGCACACTTCTGTGTACATATGGCATTGTCGAAACCATGATGCAAAACGAAGCCGATGAAAACGCTTAAAGAAAAATGAACATCATGCAGAGTTGATCATACAATCCAGCAAGTCTCCAACCCGCGAAAGCACTTCTCAGACGTAATTCATGCGTTACTTCACCTTACATAACCTAGAGGGGGGGCCTTAGGTTTCGAGATGGCTAATTCATCTGAACGGCCTCGTGATACGCTCGTTAATACCAGGATGTCTCAAACATCTGCAGAAGAAGTCCCAAGCGCTGGCTTCTCGTGGTAGACCCGCTCTCGCCAGAGTCAGGAGGAAAGGCAAACCCCAGGTGATCAACAATGGGTGACTGATAATCAGCCGAAGGAAGACCGTCAAACGCTACATCCGGACGACTCACATACATCATCATCATCATCATCACTCAGCGTTAACCAACAAGGCGAGCCTCACTGACCGCTGCCTTTCAACAGAGTTGCGAATTTCCATAATAAGCATGGATATCCAAGGGGAACAAAGAGTGGATCTACGCAAGCGGGAAAAGATAAGACGCTGCTGCAGCCAACACTCGGAATACAGTCTCACTGCGAAAACGCATCTTTCAATCATTCGGATTCGACAGAAAATGACAACAATATTGCCATTGTGCATAATTCACTGCGAAAAGTGAAATGTAGTTCCCTGACACACCCTACAATCAGAAGGAATGCAAGAGGACTGCATGATTGGCTGAGTCGAATGCTACTTTCATGTCGAGGAAAACAGCGATTAGATATTTTTATTTGTGTCAGAACTCGTATCGTGTAGAGAAGATTTGATCAATACAACGCTGACCGAATCGGAAGCGGGTGTGATTCCCGTGCGTACGCCCTCCA
>LUCM01004185.1:0-38965 GCA_008360955.1 Fasciolopsis buskii
CTATTGTTATGCAATCGATTTTCCACCATTCGTCATCCTTTTTTCTCTTGGCAGATTTTTTAAATGGCATGCTAAAGACATGAATGTATTGGAATTGTCCTTTCCCATAGCCGTTTGGGTTATTAGGTTCTGATTGTGAATATACTATGGTGATTAATACGTTGATCGCGGATGCCCATAATGCGTTTGCATCGTTTTAGTCAGTTATCCGAGACAGGTAATGGTTGGATGCCGGCGATGGTGTCCTTTGTTTGACGTGGTAAAATAATGGTAACCAGTGGACTTGCTCTTATATGCCCAAGTGAACTGTCCGATAGGAGTCCGCAAGATCCCCCACAGATCATTTGGAGATAATGGCTGGTACGTGTGAATGACACAGGGAGTGCGGTCCTTCCACTCAAAATCTTTCATTCTCTACGTAGTTGTTAAATTTTTTACCTTGTAACTGGCACTTCGCTATTTCTCGGTCGCATCTCTTTTTAAGTGAACAATTTTGTGAAATGACAACCAAAACCAAGTCATATCAATGTAAAGTTAACAGTTGTAAAAGGTGAAACTGAAATCTAGCATTTCATGCAAAGGGCGAACTCTAGGTTCTCATATCTTGCACCCATTCTAAGCATTGTTGGTATAATGTTTCCACCCTTGATGTGTAAGTGATGCGAGGACACCGGTGTGCAATCATTGGTATCCCATCTTAATGTCCGTCGGTCATGCACATGTATCACATAGTTGAACTGATCTGCATTCTACGCAACATTCGATTTGTGATTGTTGTGTAGGAATGCCATACACAAAATGTGGTGTAGGTAACTGCATATAATTAACAACAACAGAGTAGACATAGAACGAGTATTGTCTGATAGGAATCAATCGTGTCTGTAGATTCCGCTCACTCCCGATACATGCGGTTCGCAGATTGCAACAAATCGGTCCACCCTGCGCGTTTCCGCCGTATTTACACTCCTGCGGCATACCGGTGACTCAGGATGACAGGTCTTCAGGGACACGTGCTTCCTAGTTGGACAGCATTGCAGGTGTGTCGCGGTGTTAGGTGCCCTCACGCAGTATTGCTTGTGCGTCTTTGCGTATACCTATGTTTAAAACGAGCCGTTCAGTAATTATCAAGGCGGTGCACTAACGATACATTTATCGTGCTGTCAGGCCGGTAAGCCCAATTCGATCTTTTGAAATAGCATCGAAGTTTTACCTGACGTATCGTCCTTCTTCTGCTGACGAAACCCGATGGAAAGGCCGAACGCATTATGCCTTCATTCAAGTAACAGTATCCAGCTTTCAACATAGCCGTGGGTTTGTACATGCGTGCTTGATTTGATCCAGCTTCTTTTGCGATATCCCAGACGTACGGATTACTTTATCCAGAATATCGCACCGGTGTCTGTGTGTCTGCGTTCGAAATAGCTTAATTGAAACCGCGTCATTTTATGATTAGTCTGATGGTACCCAATCCAACAGTCGAACGGCACACATGAGCCAATTCACTGGTTAAAGTTTTCATAGTTCCTGCCATAACATCGACTAGCCACATCTACTTATCTTCCAAAACTTTCTTGCTCCGGAGACCAGTATACAATGAGGCAATCGTTCTTTAGGCATACGCAACCAACCTAGTATATCCGCATGCAATATCACTTCTAAAAATTGAACTCCATGATCCAGTGTACCCTACGATTAACTCTCAATAACTAATCATTCTGTTTTCATCAATATATATCGGGGGAGTATTTCTGGCATATGATATACAACTGGGTTGTGAAATTCCAACTAAAAAGTGAATCACAACACAGCCAATTTAGACTTCTTGCCATGAGCCGTTAAGAATGTACATCCTTTGCCTACGAGTCGCAGGAGAAGCATGGAATGAACTAACAAAAGTTGTGATCCCATTCACTAAGCCATTTAGAGTGGCTCATAAATATTTGTTCGACATCATGAAGAAATTTTGACAGATTCGATCGATCAGAATATCAAGGTCATAGAGAAGAGAACCTTTTGCACCAGATGGTAAGACTGGTGATTGAGAAAATAAAATTTGGAGAACAAGCTCGTTTTCAGTGATTCGTACTCATGCCATTACATCACTATATATCTTGACAAAATATTTTCACTATAGGAAGGATTAGAGTAGTCAAATACAAATATGGGTGGGGAAGGGATTTGTGGTGTTACATGCATAACCTGAATACACAAGAATGTGTTGCGTTAATTGAAGCGCAACCACAAATTGTTTTTGAGAACAAAGTGGAGGATTGTGAAGACGGATTGCGACAGCTTCCGCAGTGCTCAAGAGGCGACACTTTGCCAACCTGGATTGTTGACCTCTGACCTTAAGCAGGGTCCGGAAAGCTTGCGTCACATTCACGGTGTGGTTAGTCTGTGCTAGATGTGAAACCACTGCGCTATTAAGTGACTTAATTGTTCCAGTGCCTAACCATGCCGGGTGGTGCTCACGGATGCGTTCAGACAAGCGCCTGGTCGTGCGGCCGATGTACATTGTCCCACAGGAACATGTGAATGAATAGATACAAAACGAGGCTGCAGAATCAGGGACTTTGTCTTTCAACCATAATGACACTACGGGGCGGGATTTGAACAGGATACGAAGCTTGGCTGCGTAGAATGTCTTATTGATAGCAATAGTTATTCTTCGTCGTGCTATCTCTGCTAGCGTGTCACCTTTGAATGGCAGAGATATGTATACGGGCTTTCTCTCCATCGTCGCCCTCCTAGGAACTTCCTGTTCTGTCTCCAACATCTTGTCGATTAATCTAATTGGGAAACCATTTCAGTGACTACTCTTCTGACCGTCTGCAGTTCAGCTCCAAGATTATCTTCTGTGCATAATCACTTTGTCCTGGCAATTAGACTTCTAATTAAGTTCCTCTTCACATTAAGAGGTACAAAGCTGTGGAAGTTGATATATTGCCCATTCCATGTGGCTTTCCTGTGTACTGATCGCCGAATTGAGCCGTCTTCTCGACGAGCTTGTTCGCCAAATTGTTTTCTCAATGTACTCAGTGGGAATTTTCAAGGAATTAACTCTGGGTTATTGACAAAATTCTCCTGCTATATTTTACCAATACTACCAAGGCAGCAGTGTTCAAACACCGAAAGATTTCGCACATCCGCTTTCAGCGAATACCTTTTGGAACCTTGTAATTATACCGACCTCACTTCTGCTGTGCGTACTTAACCGTTGCTGGTAACTGGATGTCACGCCGACGCCACAGGCCTTCCAAATTAGGAATGTCCAGTTGAACTAATTGTATGCGTGAAGATACTTCTTACGATATACAACTATTAGGTGAGATACAACTGACCCTATAACTATATCAATTTCACTCAGTTCTTTCTTTGCAAAAACAAGTTGTAGCTTCGATTCAATGCCGTCCGAAAATAGCATTTCACACTTTGAGGATGCAAAACACATCCCTAATCCATGTACACTTTTATTCAGACGAAGGCGGGTTCAAGATTTGTGTTCTAAGATTTGATGCATAGTGAAGATTTGATCGACACAACCCCGAATGGGACGGAGACCGACTTGTTTCTCACGCAAACACCTTCCGCGAACACTAGATGGTCGGTTGAGGATAACGCCCACAAGCAGCTTGGATGTAATGCTTACCAAACTAACTCCATTCTGGGTCTCACATGAGGATCTATCACTCTCTTTGTAGGTCGGAACAGTCATCAATTCACACCAGTACTCAGGAATCTCTTCCACTTCCCGGATTGATCCCATGAGTTTCGTTAACTCCGATGTCAACGTTGCGCCACTGAGCCTAACTAAAGACGGGGACAGCCCATCTAGTCCAATAGCTTCTAATAAATCCTCTCCGTGATCGCCTTCATTTCTAATTGCGGACTGATTTCCATTTGCTTTCTTTCCCTTGCAGTCATAAATGGGAGGTCCACTGGTAGGCTAACTAATCTGTTCCCGTAAAATGTTCTGCACAACGCTTCAGTTTGGTTCTAGTGGTTCACCTACGATTCTAGTTGAAGCATATTAAGTTGATTTGATTTGAAATTGAATGTGCGTTTAATGACATGGCAAGACATCATGATGGACAGATGAAAATATGACTAAAATCAGTGCCCAACATGGATAATTATAATGCACGATCAGAATGTGGGCAACAAGGAGGAGAAGCTACTCAGTAAAGATGAGTAACTATGTGATTGGAATGGGAAAATATGAAACGATGATAAATGTTTGCGAGAAAAGGCAGAATAATAAGAACTTCGTGGATCCCAATACAACGTGCTGAAAAGTAGTGTACGATTTTCACTGCCCTTAAAATTTACTATCAGTTTTTGCTGGATCCAAGCTGGATTTTTCCAGAGAACAATCTAGGAAAACGAAAAGTTCGCTGGTGACATCGTTCGTGTTGGAGCCGAAGATGAAGAGCAAAGAGTGAAATCGGTTTAGTTCTCGGCTGCTGACTGAAAGTATGGAATCGACTTCACCCATAAAAGGGTTATTTGAACTACCTAATGCCTGTCATTTATCGACCATATATGTATTCATATTTACTTGCATAAGTATAAGTCAGGATCGTGAGATACCGTCTAATCCCATCAGAAATCCGTCGCTGTTTACCGAAATTAATCGCGGTATGCGTCGTTCAGTGGTGCTTTACTAGCAGAACCAGAGATCAAAGCTGTCAAGCTATGCCTGCCTCTGAAGTGGGGAATCAGTTTGCCTCCTACTTTCCTTCTACCGAAATCACTCTATAAATCACTACTCAAGGATTTTCCACCGGACCCCTTTGTGGTAAGTTCACGTACATGTCACGTGATACAGTCTAGTACAGCATCGCGCTAGCATGCTTAGGCAACTGGCCCATGATAACCGTGGCGACAAGCGATCGTGAAATCCAAAAATTCCTCGAGGGCGATTGGACCACCACTCGGGATACCCTAAATTTTCTATATAAACCCGTAAGCTATAAATGCAACTAGAATGTATTCACTTCTGCTGTAGTCTTCTTGGTGCTGTAGTTTGCGTAGCTTGGGTTGAAGCTAATTCAGTGCCTACTGGTAATCAACATCCGTTTGTTACTGTTCCTGACCGAATTCCACATACTAATTTTAGATCCAAGTGCTACACCTTTGTTTGACTTTTCCCTGTATATTGTATTCTTTATAGCATTAGATCAAAGGGAGCTGTGCAGTGAATGGATAAAATGTTGCGCCGTATGATCTGCCAGTGACAATGGACCAAGGATTTTTCCGCCATGAATGTTCATCAAAACATTTCGGTAACAGAAAATCCACGTCCACTGGCCCTCTATTATTTTTCCAAATAATTGTTGTGTAACAGGGATCCATTGAACTTGTTAATTTAATGAAATTTCGCCAACTTCGAGGTCATTAAAACCGTCCGATCATTTGACTGGCACAAATCAACCGAGACGTTAGACTTCAAACGGTTGTACACATCCAAACATTGATGTCTATTAATTAACTCTACCTATCTCTCCAAGATTGAAGAGTGACAATATCGGGATAGACACGGTCAACATGCGAGTTGGTTTGGGATCTCAAAGAGGTCATAATCAAAGGATGTTCAGAACTCCTAGGCAAAACGGTCGCTCCATGCCCTCTCAGCTCGCTCCATTTGTGCAGTAATCCTGAGGAGTACGATACTGCGAAATCCAACGGATAAAACTTTGTTTCTCGGTTTACACATATAAGTAATGCCAAAGACCTCCTTCGATAAAGTGCTGCATTTTTGAGGCTCTTCCCGCGTTTGTCAGGACGTGGTTATGGCGCTTACTTCAGCTGCTGTGGTCATGATGCTTTAGGCATCGAGCCCAGATGAGTTATCTCAATTGCGTAGACTAATTTTTCGTACTTTTGTATAGCGTGAACTCCAGACGCCCTACGCTGAGCAAAAGGAGTCACTGGTGTTTCGTTTGCCCTAGGCTTAACTTCGGACATTTTGAGGAAGGATTCGTAACAGTGAGAGCATCGTCACAGTTCAATAATGAGCAGTTTAGAGGGGGCAGTGATCTAGTTGGCTAAAGGACTACTGAAAGCAAGATAGCCTGGGCAATAAAACTTGTAAATGCTGAGATGCAGACGCAGAGACAAATCAGGCGCATCTAAGATCGCCATCCGGCTTGGCTAGGAAAGAGCGTGACACAGGCCAACAGACGTTTGGCTGTCGAGCAGCTGGCCAGTACTGAGCTTTCCGCGTAAGTCGGAAATTTATTTTCCTCCACACCAATTTAATTGGCCCAGGAACGTCACGTTTCGGATTGGGGATCCGATAAAAATGAAAATTATTAGTACTGAGTTGCACCAGTCTGGGTTCTCCGTTGGGCTGATGAACATAAAACAATGAAGCACAAAATATCACCACCAGATCGGGTACAGTAGCCCAAGTTTCCCCTGGAATAAACGCACATTGGATTTGTCGTCTTCATCCGCAAGGTCAACAGCGAACATATTCTGGTACTGCTTGAACCAGGATTCGAATCCAATACCGGCCTGTGGGTCGTGAAAGAAGTCAGTCATTGGATAAAGTAGCACGTCTGATAAAATTTCAGGACTGCTATATGCTATGGTCAAGTTCGCAATTCGAGGAGTGAGAGCCCCCATCGGATCGAGCTGAGTTTGAAGCATTTTCTTCATGTTTGCATCCATTGTAGTCATTCGCCGGAGTGCTTGAGTTCGACAGACGCGGTCGTCTGATCCGTTGCTTCCCCGTTAAGCTGATCAACATACAACACTGAAGCACTAGACGTCAGCACCAGACCTCATACGACAGCACAAGCCTGAGGCCTAGCAGGACACTCACACAAACAGAGACTGGAGACAATAATACGAGCTTGGACATTCAAGACCCGGAGATATACGAAGGAATGGGACGGAACAGATGATACTCTGACAGGGCAGAGAGAAACAAAAAGCAGAATTTGAAAGCTTAGCGCAACTCACTAGCCCAAAAGACACAATTATCAACCAATCACAATTGTGCTTCTTCTGTCCACTCTTCGACCAACAGCTTCCATGCACACTCCTGACGCCACAAATTCCATTCTCGTGAGACATACCAATTCGGAGTGTACAAGTACGAGCATGTTTGGACAAGAGAGTATCGGGTACGCTAAACCTGACGAGCGACAATAACCGCGAGACCGGTCGTGTGCTCTCGCACAAATTTTGTTCACTCATCCACATACTAAATTACTACTTCTATATAGACATATATACATATGTCTATTCTCGTAACATTCTGCCCTCGTTCCTAACGTTGGCTCAGCCCAACTGACACAGAATTATCAACCAATCACAATTGTGCTTCTTCTGTCCACTCTTCGACCAACAGCTTCCATGCACACTCCTGACGCCACAAATTCCATTCTCGTGAGACATACCAATTCGGAGTGTACAAGTACGAGCATGTTTGGACAAGAGAGTATCGGGTACGCTAAACCTGACGAGCGACAATAACCGCGAGACCGGTCGTGTGCTCTCGCACAAATTTTGTTCACTCATCCACATACTAAATTACTACTTCTATATAGACATATATACATATGTCTATTCTCGTAACATTCTGCCCTCGTTCCTAACGTTGGCTCAGCCCAACTGACACAGAATTATCAACCAATCACAATTGTGCTTCTTCTGTCCACTCTTCGACCAACAGCTTCCATGCACACTCCTGACGCCACAAATTCCATTCTCGTGAGACATACCAATTCGGAGTGTACAAGTACGAGCATGTTTGGACAAGAGAGTATCGGGTACGCTAAACCTGACGAGCGACAATAACCGCGAGACCGGTCGTGTGCTCTCGCACAAATTTTGTTCACTCATCCACATACTAAATTACTACTTCTATATAGACATATATACATATGTCTATTCTCGTAACATTCTGCCCTCGTTCCTAACGTTGGCTCAGCCCAACTGACACAGAATTATCAACCAATCACAATTGTGCTTCTTCTGTCCACTCTTCGACCAACAGCTTCCATGCACACTCCTGACGCCACAAATTCCATTCTCGTGAGACATACCAATTCGGAGTGTACAAGTACGAGCATGTTTGGACAAGAGAGTATCGGGTACGCTAAACCTGACGAGCGACAATAACCGCGAGACCGGTCGTGTGCTCTCGCACAAATTTTGTTCACTCATCCACATACTAAATTACTACTTCTATATAGACATATATACATATGTCTATTCTCGTAACATTCTGCCCTCGTTCCTAACGTTGGCTCAGCCCAACTGACACAGAATTATCAACCAATCACAATTGTGCTTCTTCTGTCCACTCTTCGACCAACAGCTTCCATGCACACTCCTGACGCCACAAATTCCATTCTCGTGAGACATACCAATTCGGAGTGTACAAGTACGAGCATGTTTGGACAAGAGAGTATCGGGTACGCTAAACCTGACGAGCGACAATAACCGCGAGACCGGTCGTGTGCTCTCGCACAAATTTTGTTCACTCATCCACATACTAAATTACTACTTCTATATAGACATATATACATATGTCTATTCTCGTAACATTCTGCCCTCGTTCCTAACGTTGGCTCAGCCCAACTGACACAGAATTATCAACCAATCACAATTGTGCTTCTTCTGTCCACTCTTCGACCAACAGCTTCCATGCACACTCCTGACGCCACAAATTCCATTCTCGTGAGACATACCAATTCGGAGTGTACAAGTACGAGCATGTTTGGACAAGAGAGTATCGGGTACGCTAAACCTGACGAGCGACAATAACCGCGAGACCGGTCGTGTGCTCTCGCACAAATTTTGTTCACTCATCCACATACTAAATTACTACTTCTATATAGACATATATACATATGTCTATTCTCGTAACATTCTGCCCTCGTTCCTAACGTTGGCTCAGCCCAACTGACACAGAATTATCAACCAATCACAATTGTGCTTCTTCTGTCCACTCTTCGACCAACAGCTTCCATGCACACTCCTGACGCCACAAATTCCATTCTCGTGAGACATACCAATTCGGAGTGTACAAGTACGAGCATGTTTGGACAAGAGAGTATCGGGTACGCTAAACCTGACGAGCGACAATAACCGCGAGACCGNCTGTCTCTTATACACATCTAGATGTGTATAAGAGACAGCTCTTCGACCAACAGCTTCCATGCACACTCCTGACGCCACAAATTCCATTCTCGTGAGACATACCAATTCGGAGTGTACAAGTACGAGCATGTTTGGACAAGAGAGTATCGGGTACGCTAAACCTGACGAGCGACAATAACCGCGAGACCGGCCGTATGAACCTGCACATTTATTCGTCATTTCCTTAGATACGTAATCGTTGCTCATATATCTCATATTATTTTAATACACATGAATATTATCCTACAATTCTTCCCTCGTTCCTAACGTTGGCTCAGCCCAACTGACACAGAATTATCAACCAATCACAATTGTGCTTCTTCTGTCCACTCTTCGACCAACAGCTTCCATGCACACTCCTGACGCCACAAATTCCATTCTCGTGAGACATACCAATTCGTAGTTTACATGTTCGAGTATTTTCCTTCAATTCCGTGTGTATATCCGGCGGACATTCTTCTGTGCCTTTTACCTGGTGCCCTTATTGCCTTTGCACTCTAATATCGACGCTTTTTCTCTTATTCTATCTCATATCGTTGTCACAGATTCCGCTTTTTTGTGCGCACATATGAAGCAATTTTCTAATTAACTAAATTTATTTATTTTTCCTTCCGTTTCTTCCTTGCAATATTCGAGTTCTATTTTAGTCCTTTGAATATATTTTACATATGAAAGATGCGATCACGTCTTCATTGTCGCTCAGATATTCAGCTAATGCTTCAAGAATTCCCTGAATCATCGCACAAAATCCTGAAGTAATCCACATATTCTAAATGAGATAATTCAATATCACAGCGATTTTCGGTGCTATTTTCCGGAACAAATTTAGCACTCATGATTTAGTCATCCCAATAACAGAAATGAAGAGACAGTTTGAGAAAAAATGTTTCACAGATACCTCTTTCTGAGTAATAATTCTAATGGCAGACTCGTCACGAGATATGGTCAAATGGAGTGCATTAATTATGACCTTAATTTTCATTTGGTAATCACGTTACTATCTACTACAGATTGATTCTTTAAAAATATCAAAGTAGTTTTCATATAAGACATCGTTGTTGAAACTGCTCAGAACCTATTTGCCAAACGATTTATGTAGTCTTGTCTAAAGCATTTAAGTCGGAAAATGCAGAAAAGTGGGCAGTGGAAATGAAACATAGCATGCGGGCATCAAAAAGGCTCGAGCACAATAGATTTTAGGTCTTATGCTCACCAGGTCTTACTTACGTGCAACTTGGACTGAACTGCATGAACCAACAGAGGCATATCGTTTGGGACCAAATCCTCTCCTAGAATGTTGGCTAACTCGTTCAGCCTATAGCCCAATTCGATCAGATGAAACAGCACGATGACTGGATCTGTGGCGACCTCCGTGATAAGGCCGTTCAATACAGTGACCAAATGAACCAGTTCATATTCGACAGGACTATAGCGCAAGTGATCAAGTAAGGCATTTAGCATTTCGGGTAACTGGACTAGATGTTCACTGATTGCTTCGCAAGCCCGAAAATTCCTGTCCAGCATTTGTCCGTTCAGTGCGGCCAAATCTTGCATGATCATTTTGATTGTGTGTTTCATGACCAAGAGAATTTCTTGTGCTTCAGGTGTGATTTTGTTAGAGTTGTATACCATCTCTTTGACTGTGCCATGTATTGCTGGCGAGTAGTGCACATGTCGTGGAGTTGACATGTATGTAGGACAAGTTGACTCGGCATAGGTCACGTCGCGTGAATTTTTTAATTCAAATGAATGTTTTGCTTGGTACACTATTCCGTCCGGGGGTTTCTTCTCGTCATCTCGGGTTTCGCCGCGGACGAAAATAGCGTCTTTGTCGAAATACAAGCCTACTGGACCAATAAATCCGGGTGAATGAGGAGTTTGTGTGCTGAGTTTTGGATAGTTGGAGTTTTGTTTGCATTGTCTAGTTCGATGATTGTTCACTTCTATCTCAGCTTGAGCAGACGGCCGATACGTACCGTACGTTCTGTCCGCATAGATATCACTGGACTGGCTGAGGTAGACTTCCGTATTTGGATGACCCGCTTTTTCCCACTCCAGGTTTCGATCACCGTTCAGACGATGCCCTTTCCTAAGCGCATTTTTCACAGATGTATAGTTCCAAACATTGTCCCCTGTCTTTAGTTGGGTATCACGTAAACACTGACGAAGAAAGCGTTCTTTATCTAACAATAGTTTGTTCAGTAACGAGGTAGGTTTGCCGAATTGAAATATACTCCGTCGGTGTTGTACTAATTCTTTCATGTTATAAAAAGTACTGTTGGTTTGTGGAGACCCCACACGAGCTTCCGGTCTCTTGTTGTGGACATTGCGGAGATCAGAGTTGACCCTTCTCGGCGGTGTTGATTGTGTCCGATCCAACAGGCTGTTGACTTGGGGGAGTGAATAGGAATACTCGTGGTCCATGACCGCTGAATCGGTCGTTTCATTTCCCGGCGTGGTTTCATCGAAATATCTCAACCCGAGTGATTCTGTACCATCCGCATGCTTGACTTCTGTTGGGTTCGTGGCTGAGTAGGTACTTGGCATTGTATCCCAACAATGAGGACTAATAATGCGGTTATGGTTTGAAGAGTTACACGTGTTGCAAGGACGTCGTGTATATCCACTGTTATTGCATTCCATGTCGTCTGAATTGTATTTGAGTTTGTTTGAGGAAACCTGTTCATTTGTCCCATACTCGACTGCGCTGGCGTTCTCAGTTGGCACGAGTTCATCTTGAGTACCAGGCGCTGAAAACGGTGCACCTGACTCACTGCGTGATCCAATGTCCGAATAGGCTATTTTGACCGAGTCACGAAAATTACAGAATGTCGCTTCCGCACTCGCGTCTAGTTTCAGTGAGTAGTTCAGATCACATTTAAATGTGGGAACAATTTTATTGGGCGGTTGTCTTATGCATTCACGCGTCACAATAAAATCCGGGATGGATGAGGTAGCTTGATTCTGTCTATTGAAAAAGACAGTCCGTTCATTTCGTGGTTCCTCCGGACATCGCAAATAAGAATCGTGTTCTTGCACCTGGCCTTG
The DNA here is from genome assembly GCA_008360955.1 of Fasciolopsis buskii. NCBI lineage: Eukaryota > Metazoa > Platyhelminthes > Trematoda > Plagiorchiida > Fasciolidae > Fasciolopsis > Fasciolopsis buskii. The sequence continues at coordinate 12,205 of LUCM01004185.1, forward strand.
CAGTTGTTGTTTCTGCTGCTTCTGATGTTGCTGTTGACAACCAAGAGTAATTTTCATTCCAGAAGTGGCAACATTTTTTCTGGAACACATATCCGCGTCCAAATCTATGATGCATTTCGGCCCTACCGGATGGCTGCTCGTGGGTTGATCGGTCGGCATTCTGCTAATTGGGTCCTGTCGATCACAACAACAGGTGGAAGTGGTGGAATAAATCTCCAGATCGTGATGAATGTCTAGATTAGTGTCACACTGATTCAAGACCTGGTGAATCGGCTTTGTTTTCAGGTGAAACGGGTACTGGATCGTTGTGTCAGAGAAGAGCATTTTCTGAGCCCTGGCTTCCTTTACTACGGACGAAAATCGAATGTGTGATTCACCGCCAGGTTGTGGTTGTTCATAGTTTCGATCGGGAACATTCGGTGCCCCATTCTCCATTACCGTGCTAGTGATATTTTGTGTGATGAGTTTCATTTTGTTTTTTTCCTTAGAAGGGGATTTGTGGGAAAAATCATCCATCGGAACGCCATCTTTCGATATAATATTACTTTGATGTGAAACTTGGTCGTTGTACACTTCAGTAGGATTCTGTAAATCGAATGTAGGAACTGTTGTCGTTCTTTGAGATGATCTGGTATAAACGGGGTCTATTTGCGTCACTGTGGCCGCTATAATAGCAGAAAGTGCCTCTGAGGGTTCCTTATGTGTGTTTGGTGGGCTTGCGATGAGACAATCAGAATCCTGCAGTCCTAAGTTCAGAGTTAGCCACCTTTGAGAGATCGGATTAATATTAACAGTGTTACCCATTATTAATGCGCATGGACTGGCTGGTTCTGTTTGTAATAACTCATTTGACTGATAGCACGAGCTGGTCAAGATTAGAGCACATTTTGACTGAAACTTAGTATTCCTCGGATAGTCTTGAAAGTCCAGTAAAAATTGTCTGAACAATTCTTTTGTTCTGTCGGGAGAAAGGAGTCCAGTTTGGTCACTTAGATGGTGAGTACCAGATTGCTGACTGGAGATCAGACCGGCGAACACACTTTGAGATGCTAGATAACTTTTTTTCGAAACTGGTTTCTCTTTCCAACTTGGACAGTACGATTGCATGTCGACAGCAGCGGAAGAGGGTTTGTATGGCAGCCGGTCTAAGAAGGAATATTTGAAGAATCCCATTACTGGTTCACATAATTCTGATATGTGGGAGGTGTTCGAATCTGCCGATGGTTGACCAGCTGCAGATGGTGATAGCTGACTTTCTGTTTCTGGAAAGCTCTTTTGTCGATTGCGGGATCCTGATCTTCGGGAGCTGCCTTCATCCACCAAAAATTTATCCATATGTGTTGAGGCTATCTCCTCTTGGTGCCTAACCGGATTCTCAATTATTCCATTATCAATGAGCGAGCGTGAACTATCTTCAGTGAAATGAGTAGATTTTTCTCCGTTATCGTAGGTTATTGGTGCAAGATTATCTGCAGTACCAGACTCATCTGATGTGACAGTTCTGTGCACAGTCGATGGTTTCAAATTATTGTCTCGAAGATTGTCATGCTTGTCCGAGTTCTGGTTTGCGTGGTCAATAGCTAAGTCAAACGATGGAGAATATGTGGCTAGTAGAGGGGGAATCATACCAAGGAACTGCAGTTGCCCAAATGGGTGTAGTGCGTAACCCACAGAAGTTTTTTTACGCTTCTCAGATTCAACAGAACTAAGATCCATGGGTAAGCTATTATCATAATGTTCACTTAAAGTTATTGGCTGTTTGAGCTGTGTTGGAGCGTCTGTTGGAATCCCTTCTCTTGTCAAATCATCTGGTTTGGCTGCGGTGGGTGCTGTTAGAGACACATGAGGTTCAGTAGAATGAACCGATGAAACAGCAGAGGATTTACGTGCTTCAACCGACCCATGACAAATACAGTGTTGTGGTTGGTTCGACTCAACTGTACACACACAACCGGAAGATTCCAGAGCTTTCAAACACGATATGGATGAACTACCTGTTTCTAGAGTTTTTTCATGTGCCCGATTAGTCGATATTGCAGATTTCTTCATGTCCATGTTGCACTCCTTATGTGATTTGCTTTCAGTTAACGGTACATTTTGAACAGCCTGTTGTTTCAAATCGTTGTCACCCAAAATGATCTGTTCTTCACGTTCAGCTTCCAAATTATTTTCTGCTGATGAGTGCAGTAACTGACCACTTGTTTGTTCTTGGATCTTTCGATACGTAGCAGGTGTAGACGGTGTGCTTCTTTCTTCCGAGCATCCTGTTCTGTTGGTCTCCACCGTCGTTGTTTGGGCTTTTGACGCTGATGGGCCATGCTCACTGCTTTGAATAGCACGAGGAGTGGAATCAACATCCCAAACGTTTATCGGTTCTCGCATCTGTTTGGGTACTGAAAGTCCTTCAATGAATGAGAGCTGCGAACTTGCGGGACTAGTTCTGACCGAACCTATCGTGCGATAGGTATTCGCAGAAGGGAGTCCTGGATACTTTTCTCTCGGTGATAAACCTGGTGGAAGATTTGGTGAACATTCCCCTGCTTGTTCACCTTCTCTTGGTCCCGTGATATTTGATAATCTTTCACTCGGAATGCTTTCCGGCAAACCCAATGGATTTTCCGCTGTTATGTTGGATTTCGGGAAAATGTTTTGCTTGCGTTCCGTTGCTGAAGGCTCTGCCGATAGGGTTAACTCTTCAACTTCCAAAACTGGACAAACCGGTGGTTCACGCGGAACAACATCGGCATATCCTGGCGGTCTTCGACATTCTGCAGTTGAAGCATTGCTCGAAACTGGTGATGCTCCCAGATGGGGCAATTTTACACAACTTGCTCTTGGTATTGGTGTGCCATTGAGAAATCTAGATGTAGCGTTTCTCTCAGATTTCCGCTCGTCTAAATTTTCGTTATCTGGAATTTCTCCTTCTAAACTTGATTGAGGCATTTTCAAGTTTGGATCCGAATCGGGTAGTTTATCTTTCGTAAACTGGCAAAGTTCGCTTAAAAGATTATCCAACCCTTCCAGATTACGTGACATTCCAGAGTGTTCCTCAGTTTTAGACTGGCGGGGCTCAGCGGTTGACGGTATTGTGGCAAAAGATGCAATCCGTTCCGTGGTAGATTCCTTTTCAATAGGTACACCACTTGGCAACCCCGTGGAAGCATTCGGGCTATTGATGAACGGGGAAATCAAATGATAAGCTGGACTGAGACCGGGATCTTCTTGCAGTTGTTGCTTTGGAATGGTTTGGTGACTCCCAAAAGACTTGCTCGATTTAATCGCGTTACATGTAGGAAAACACAAAAGTTTTTCTGTTGCTGATCCCGTTACACAGCGAACATCAGTACCCGAAGCGTCCGATGATTTCTGGCATTTAATGGACGCCGAATCCGAATGATAAGCTGGATTGAGGCCGAGCTCTTCTCGTGGTTGTTGTTTTGGAGTTGTTTGGTGGCTCTTAACTGACTCAGTGGATCTGGCGGCCTTATTTGTAACGATCAATGAGTTTTTCTCCAACGGCGATCCTCTCTCACTAAGAACATCATTCATCAAAGTATCGAATGTATTACGGCATTTAGTGGATGCGTAATCCAAATGCTGTGCCGGATTGAGACCGAGATCATCTTGCGGTTGTTGCTCCGGAATAGTTTGTTGAATTCCATCATGCTCTTTAGAGTTCACTGATGAATGTGACTTCAGTCGATCTGAATTGCTGAATCTAAGTTGTACTCTTTCAGCAGGATAAGCAGCTAGAATTTCGGGTGCTTTCGTTATGTTTGCCGACTGTTCAAACAATGATTGCTGTTTTGATTGAATTTGGTCATGAGACCAAGCTTCTTTTTCTTGTCCGTAACTGGTCACTGCACTAAATAATTGTCCGGGTAGTTCAGTAACCGTTTTGTTGGATCGTCCTGGAGTGTGATCCTCCCGTAAGCTTTCCAAATTGTTTGGTGTTAAACACTCATCTTTTTGATATTCATCTTTTTCGGGTTGGATTATCCGTTTTGGCGTTGTTTTGGCAGTTTCAGAAACTTTGCGGGGGCTACGTTTTGGGGTTACGGGCATCGCAGGACGAAGAATACCCCAGCTTGATTCTCGGATTTCTCTGAGCGATGGATGACGTACAACACGAGAATCCTTCTCGGTTGAAAGTCTGCGCTGACTTGACAACGGACGAAATCGGTCTGGGAGATTGGAACGCCCACCGTGAAGTTTACAAAAATGGCTTTTACGTGAGTTGGTGTCTGTAGGAGAAAGTGGAACATATGATCTACCTGGAGAATATCGAAATCCACAAACTTTTCCAGAGCAGGGAGGTTCATAGGGTTGGGAGATTCGAGGGGCGGAGCCATGAAAGGAAATGTTTGACTGAAATGGTCGAAATTCCTCATAATCACCTGGAAACGGACCCCCCGTTTTCTTTTCGAAGGAGCCGGATGAATCGGACCGGGGATTATAAATGTACGTTGTCGCAAATGAATCACAATTAAGAGTTTCACCGGTGCTTGTTCGGTTTGGTGCACTCTGGGACCGACAAGGACGACACGGTCTACCTCGCATCATACACACAGGTGGTTCAAAGCCATTTCGTCGCGTGAAACAGATATCTGACTTTCCGTTGCCCAACGATTTATAAGTCTGCGTTGGACAGTTCGATAAATGGCATGGTCTTACCATCTGCGGCAGTTTGTCACGATCACCAGAAAATTGATCCATTCTCGAAACATGATTTTGGTCATAGGGCTTGTCGGCCGGCTTTTCGTCTTTAAAACATGCCCCGTGACTAGCGGGAATGATTTTGTTGGGGTTAGTAAAATTTTCCCTGGTTTCGCTAATCCCTGGTGATCTAGGTGTATGAACTCTTTGCTGAAAAGTGTTCCACTGAGCTGTGTTAATCGGCATTGCATCTGGAAATCGACTCATTGAAGCACTTCTGGTCCAGTAATAACCTGAATAAATACGTTCGCTTGTTGTCTGAATTCTGTTCACCAATTCTCTATCTCGACCAAAATGCTCTTCACAACGAATGTGGCGTTCGTGCATAGTGTAATGGCAACAGTCCAAGTGGGGGTCACTGGCGACATAATTCGGCCCCGTCGAGCGCAGAACCTGAGGGGAACTCTGCTTTGGTAGCCAAGAACTGGGCGGTGAATGACTTGGGCATTCCATGCTTGATGCACTTTTGGGTAACGTTCGAGGTTTTGGAGCCTTCGGCAATAATGGGTTCTCCGAATCCATGCTAGTGTCTACTGCTGTAATTAGCGGGGCTTCATCAGTTGAAAATATAAAGGAACTGGATGAGTTCATCTTGAAGTGGACAGGTGTTTTCTCGCAGTTTATGAAGCTCACATCTGGTGAGTTTCCAAACACCAGCTGGATTGGCTGATTGTTTTATTGATCGCTCTGTTCAAACGGAAGTCGCCTATTCATCAGCACAGTAGCACGTGATATTGCAATTGGGGAAGTTTTGACTTTTCCTATAAGAATAATAACAGATGAGTACTAAAACACCAAATGGATTAGAACAATTATTTCGACATTTTTTTGATTTGCAACAAAAATGTACTCAGGGTGGCTACCAACGAAATATGATGTTTCGATCCAATACGTCACATAGTAATCACGAGAAATTTCCGGGCCAGATTTAAGTTAACACATCTCAGTCTTTACTTCACTACGGTTTCGACAACCGCGAGCCTTGCCCCAAAATCATCTGATTTCGATTGTCACCTCAAACTGCCGGCTGTTCCCAGAACTAAAGCAAACTGAGAAAAGTAGATTGAAAAACGTGCAAAAGGCACTGACCGCGCTGCGTGATCACATAAGGTAGTTCTCCAACCAAAACTTAGAGGAGACCGGTTGCCTATCCGTCGGATGGTCTACGTCAACCCACTAAAAAAGGTAAACAGTTAACGTATTGCCACATATTCGCAAGACGATAAACTTACAAAAACTAAGTTTAGGATGACAGGAACGTTCCGAATATATATATATATATATATATATGCATTATAATGATAGCAGGTTAGAGGATGATGTTCCTTCTCGCAGCTCAGGTTCGACAGGATGGCATTGGTTTGTTCGCTGAGCTGGGCAATTTGATTGCAAACGTTTCATCACCGGTCGAGATGACTTCGTCAGTAATTTGATGTTGTGCCAAGCGTCGACCTCCTAAATTTGTCACTTAGTCTTTTAGTCGTTGTTGATTAGCTGCTCTTGATAAGATGGTAGGGTAGAAATGTTGTCCCGATGCTTTCTTCGCCTTCGTCTATTGTTGACATGTTTTGGGCTGAATCAGCATCCGTTTCGACTGGCTTGTGTTGATTGGTCCTTCGATCGGATCGATAGGTATACGTGGTCTAGGTCAACGTGTCTGTTTATCGATCTTTCCGAGGAGTGCCAAGCTTTGAGAAATTCTCTCGAATGATTTGTTCTACCCTGGGCGACGACCCTCACGTTTTCGAAGTTGAACTTGCGACCCTCCCGGTCTGCGTGAACCGAGTTTAGAGAGAGTGGATCATGCCTTTTTGTTGCCAGTTAGTGCTCATTGATCCGTGTCCCAAGTTTCTTTCCGGTTTGTCCGGTGAACTGTTTATCACAGTCTTGACAGTCGATGTGATAGACAACGTTAGTTCGATTCTTCTCAGCCACCGGTTCTTTGGTCTTGGATAGAATTTTTCGTAGGGTTCTTGTTGGCTTGTGCGCCACTTCAATTCGATGGGACCTCAGTAATTTTGTTGTCATTTCAGAGATATGCTTGATGTACGGTAAGATACTTCGTGCTTTGGACTGTTCGGCGATCGCCTCTCGTACTGTTTTTTGTTGGCGCTTCGTCTGACAAAGCTTCGACTGTACCCGTTGCGCAGAAATAGTTGAAACAGATGGTTTTCTTATTGTTTCCTTCGCTCCGCAGTGCTGCAGTGGGATTGTGCTCTTTTGAAAAGTGTCTTGATGCAGCTTCTCTTGTGGCAGCTTAGGTGGTCGCTTTGGAATTGTAGGATTTGATCTGTGTGCGTGCTCTACAAAATCTGAAAGAAGAATATAATTATTCTTCCGGCAGACAAGGGACGGGCAACAGTCATTATGGACAAGAAAGAGTGCATAGAAAAAGCAAAAACATTGCTGCAAGATACGTCGACTTATCGAGAAATCAATGACGATCCAACCCGAAGGCTTGCGACGAAAATCAACGCAACACCGAAGCGATTACAAGAACTACATTAAACGATCCGAACTATAACGAACTTTCACTGTCATCAACGGAGTTTTCAAAAAAATCAAATTCACAATAGAAAGAGAACATGACAACAGTCTGCCATTTTTAGACGCGCTCGTCACACGGACAAATACAGGCAATTTGGAAACATACGTATACCGCAAAAGCACACACAGAAATCAAATTCTACCACCACAGACTGCGAAAGCCAAGGAAGCTTTCGCAGAACTGCGACACGTGAAACCGCCATGACATAAGGAGTCCCCTCAAGGGAAGGGTGTACACTGACAGTTCGTAATGTTCTGTTTTACGAATGCCAGGCTTGGCCCATACGCGTTGAGGTTGCTCGGCGATTTTCGTTTTCGACCACCAATATCCCCGAAGCATTGCTCGTCTCTGTTGACAACATCGGGTGAGCAATGAGGAGTTGCGTTGTCATGTGTTGGGTGCAGGCAGTCGTTTTTTGACTGAAATAATTGCTCTACATCGCCTTCGGTGGTCTGGACACGTTTTGCGTGCGCCTACCCATCGTCTACCTTTTCCCTCAGTTTATCTAACCAACAAACTTCCTCATCTCGTTGGTTTCAACCAGGAAAGCGGGAAGCATCAACCGACAACAATGTCAAAACTAACTTCTGCATTACTTCTATATCTATTCCAATTCATAGCCTGACTGCCACATTGCCAATTTTGGTTATGCTCAGCCCGTGCAATAAGAGCACGAAAAGGTAGACGATGGGTAGGCGCACGCAAAACGTGTCCAGACCACCGAAGGCGATGTAGAGCAATTATTTCAGTCAAAAAACGACTGCCTGCACCCAACACATGACAACGCAACTCCTCATTGCTCACCCGATGTTGTCAACAGAGACGAGCAATGCTTCGGGGATATTGGTGGTCGAAAACGAAAATCGCCGAGCAACCTCAACGCGTATGGGCCAAGCCTGGCATTCGTAAAACAGAACATTACGAACTGTCAGTGTACACCCTTCCCTTGAGGGGACTCCTTATGTCATGGCGGTTTCACGTGTCGCAGTTCTGCGAAAGCTTCCTTGGCTTTCGCAGTCTGTGGTGTGACCTCCTCCCCAACACGATCGCCAAGTACTCCAGGATATTGATTACCTCTAACCGATCACCACAAAGGATGAGTGCAAGTACTGGCTCTTGTCAGTCTTGAAGAAGTACCTTGCATTTTGAAGGTACAAAGCACACCGTAGCTAGAGACCTCAATCATCTCACTAATCTAACGCGCATTGAATTGTCTGTGCATTAGCACCCATCAAAAAGATATAATCGGCATAATCCAAGTCAAATGTTTGTTCCCTTGGAGGAATTCAATTTAACCGTCTAAATACCCATTGTAAAGCGTTCTGTAGACCATCCTGCATGACAGAGTTGAAAAGAAATGTAAATAGAGGGCATCCCTTCTGAGCTCCACTGAAGGCGGGGAAGGGTGGCAAAAGCTGACCGTAAGCCCTAACCCGACCTTGCGTATGACGGGATGACTCTTTGATGACCGACATATGCTTCTCAGGTACTCAATTCCTCAACAAACAGACCTATTAACAAAACCAAGATTGTACAAACATCTAAGAGTGCGGTCGTTGTTAGCCTTTGGAAAGTAGAAAGGTGCTCCAAAACCTGTCGGAGCTTGAAGATTTGATGGACGCATCTACGACGAGCGCGAAATTCAGGTCGTTCCTCACGTGTTTGCCCCACATGGGTGTTGTACAGCCAACGAAGACTGACGGACACAAGAGGCTTTGACGTTATTGGGACTAGGACAATACCCCTATGGTTAGCGTAGTGCAAGCCTTTTTCAAAATGCTGAGGACATTCTACAGGGACTACTCCTTTTCATGCAAATTTACGATCGAGCAACGAGGGACTGCCCTTTACACACACTATTTGGTTGATTTTTATTAACGTGAGACTTCTGTTTTTGGGATGATATCTAGTTACCAGTCCATTTTTGAGTGCACACCGAGGCATAAAACTTGCTCCGCGATAAGACTCAGCAATGCGGCGTTTCGAGAACGTTTTGCAAACGCTTGTAGGTGCCCGTGATTTGCATTGCTCACTTGTATCGGAAAGTGCTTGGTACAATACTCTTTTCACTTAATTTTTCAATGTGTATAATCAATAAACAATTTGGAAACCATACACCCAACGCATGGAACACAAGTTGAGTTTTATTCGACAGTTTTTCGGTTCTCATTGCTCTTCATTCTGATTTAGGATTCTGTTGGAATTGGGAGGACTAAGATTAACCCTGAAGGATATTGTTTCCAGCGTTCTGGTGGAAGCAACTTGAATTTAAAATTCAGCATTCCAAATGACTCGGACCAAAGTCTGGAAAATATGTCCGGCAGCGAAATGCCGAAAAGAAGTGCCCGTCTACGTCAGAAAGCTTAAGATTTCCTTGCTGTGTGACATTAATTGTGGTACAAGCACTAAGTTCAAACATATGAACATTCACCAGTTTGTTCCAACAAAGAAAATGCAGTCAGGTCGCTCTTAAATTATGCGAACCCGCTGTTCTTCTGCATAACCATCCCTATAGTAATGGGGTGCACTCCATTCCCACTTTCTCACCACAATATCATTTGAATCGTTAGGAGCGTGAATGGACGGATGAGAAGTGGATTTCAGGATCAAATAGTGACTAGTCGTCGGATTCTCGTCGTAACTATTCAACTGAGTTTCTGATTATCAACGAGTCTTCGTGCAGAAGTGTGATATCATCCGTATATTCGAAATTACCAGTTTCGTGACTTAGCGAATGCAAGTGACACTATTCTCCTACGAGTATAGGGGTTTTCCACGGTCATTTCAATTACGGTGTTGTGAAGGAATGGTAAGAGAGTGTAGCCCTGACAAACATCACCTCTACTGGGGACCTCGAGTAAATCATAAATCAGCGTAAGCGCAAACCCAGCTTCTGATGTTTGCGTCGAGAAACCGGAAATGTGAAAAGTATTCCTATGGATCTACAGACAGTCCACCGATGTTCTGACATTCTTCAAGCAGAGATGCTACTGATATAGCTCCGACCGGGTTGGAAGCCAGCGTGAATCTCATGCGTACGCTCTTCGTAAGCATTAAGTAATCGGTGGAGAACAACGCTGGCGACACCGGTTTCTATGCATTTATTCCCTTTCCCAGGTTGATTCTGTGAGTTTTGTCAATTCCGATGTCAAGCGTTTACCACCGTCCTTGGAAAAGAATGCCAAGAGCGCCTTAACCACAACGGTACAGTTGGTATCCTAATGACATCGAACACTGACGTTGTTCATCATTCGTAGTGGTTCATCTGTGCCCAGTAGTTGACTGGCTGGTGGACAACAGACTGCGTTCTAGATCAAAGATGTTGGAAATCTATATTAATGTTGAGAAACAAGTCATAAGCGATTCATGTCAGCATACCTTAAATTTCGGATGATGGTATTGGAATAATAAGTGGGCGTTAATACACCAATGCTTAGTGTTCAGAAAGTTACCGGATGCAGCGGTTTCATAGTGGAAAAAATGCAATGATCACATTTTCTTTCCATTTGCATTTACGCAAAGTCTACTGTGATAAAACCAATTATAAAAGCAACTAGACCACATTATTTGGGTAACTCTTAATAAAAGGCATTCATCATAGCCTTTGGAAACTCAGCGGATTCTATGGGTGACGGAGTTTTAGAAGACGTCCAGAGTGCGACCCCGAGCGTCTCTTCTTTCGTATTCTGAAGCCGCGGTTGATAAAGTCACTCCGGTCAATGGAACACAGAATTCTTGGATGAACAACCAGATGAGAGCATTGTATTTTAAAAATCGTGGTGCCCAAATAACGCCGATACGACAGTGCGCGTGAAGGCAAAACACGACAGAGCAATGCCGAGCAGTCGAAGCGATTCGAAAGCGAGGACTGTAGAAAAGTGCACCACGAGTAGGAACCGACCGACCTCGAATGCGATAAAACAAATGCAACCAAAAATGCCACAAAATTGTTATCAAGCTTCAGGGCGGATCTTATAGAAAATACAATCTAAAACCAGTCGATTTTCTCCGAAAGATCGATGCCACCACAAAGTTGACAAATAGGAACACAAAAATGCAGCACGGAGCCAAATCAGGACTGCACAGGGGATGGCCAACCTCCCGGATGCCTCCTCTGAAACAACAGACAGTCACTGAACGGAACACTGGTGCAAAACATGTTTCGGTTTAGATCCACAAGTGAACCCCAGCCACAGAATTTGCAGCAGGCACTAGGTGGTATAACAGCCTCCGGTGAATATACACGCTTATTCTTTTTCAAAAAGCCGTTTCAATCACATCTGCCTATTTCTTTTGAACCCCCTATTCAATGACAATGCCAAAAGTTTCACAAAGTTGGCCAACACAATCTTTGATATCTGCTATCTCTTAGAAACACTATTCGTTTCAAATGGCCATAACTCCTCCTAGAAACTGAAATCTTCAAGAAGACGCAAGGAGCACTTCTACAAATCCCATAATAACTCAGCGCGCGATATATTTCCAACCTAATAAAAGCTGAAATCAAATGCGTTGTCACTACGTTCGCCAACCAACTCCTGAATGGTGCCAACAACCGATTGCTGTGGCAAGGCATTCGACTGTTGTGTGGGAAGGAAAAAGAGATGTGAAATATTCTGCGGATGTCGACAGCATCAATCACGCTTTCATCCATCCTTCTACTTATACCCCAGTCATATTTCGACAGGGTGATGATATGACAGTTCCAAGGTTTTATAGGGGAGAGGTTTTCGATCTTCACCACACCACTAAAATTACCACAGGGATTGTTCCTGACAGTCTGTCCAAAGCACTTTTAGGGCATGTTGCTATGTCTCTGACGGATGCATTTACTTCTCTGTTTTACTCATCATTAACTTCGTCTTCTGCAATGAGTTCCGAAGGAAAATTCGAACCGACCTGTTACCTTCCCTTTTTCCTTTTTGTGTACCGTCCAGTCATTGCTAACTGCCTTCTGTGGGACAAAGCTCGCTTTTGTTTTATTGCATCAATTTGACTGTAGCGTTGACAACCTGGACTCGTAATGGCCACGAGCGTGGTTTCGCCGTTGGTTGACTTTGTTTGACGCTCTCGGTTGTTCATGTGGTTTGTTGTCAGAAAGTGGAGTAAATGATCCCGAAAGGAACACTGCTGAGGTTTGCATGTTGTACCCACTTAATTTTTTCCAAATAGTACCGTAGTAGGTTGGATCCGCCTTTGTTTTGATTTGGGTCAAGTTGGTCGCTACTCGCCGCTCAAACGTCCTGTCGTAGGGCTTACAGTACTCAACGGTGTTTCTTTCGGACTCGGTTACTCCGCGTTCTGACAACAAACCACGTGAACGACAGAGAGCATCAAACAAAGTCAACCAACGGCGAAAACAGGCTCGTGGCCATTTCTTAGGTTTTCATTAGGGACTCTCTGCGTGACCCTTACTAAGAAATCCCCTTATTACATTCGAATATCTGACCAAGAACTCCTGGTTCCGTAAGAATCTTTTTAAACTATTTAGTCGTTCCTTGTGATCACACGATTATCCAACAGTCTGACTGAGGCATCTTGCCACGGTAAGCCAATTTCGCAATGACCATCTTTCAAAGCCATGGTTTCCGTGGCGATTTTCATAGCCAAATGGTATTCAATTGAAGGAGCGGTCCTTAGGCAATCAGCGTCGCTAAACTCATTATTGTACAGTAAGTCGAGCTGTTTTATCAATGGAACTACCGCGGATCCAATGTTATTTATGTTCCCGGCCCTGTACGCACCTTGATCCACTGGTCCAAGTACAATCCAGCCTAATAGCGTCCGAACGGCATACGACTTCTTTCGTTCCCCGAAAGTTTGCTCTAAGACGCAGTGTGCTTCAGGGACTTCCGCGCCTATAAGGATTCTCACCCTCACGTCCGCTAGTTGATGCCTCGGGACGCATTGTAGATGAGGCCACGGGCGGATGTCAGCATCCCGACAGTATCTCGCCGACTGTATAGGGAGGCTTTCCACGCAGAACGCTCTTTCGACGTACACGCACTCTTCCCCTGACAACGAAGTAAGCAACAAGTCTGTAATTCCGGAATTCCATGTTGCCATACCGTTGACGTTCGAAATTGAAAGCGAAGCAGGGGAAGCCCTGAGACCTACTAACTCTAAGAGGTCCCTCTGAAATACAGTCACACCTGAACCTGTATCCAGTAAGGCATAGGTTTCCACGCAACCCTTTGGTCCTTCAATTCTCACTGATAGAATGCTCAGACCTATGCGGCATTAGGATCTTAGAGTGGCAGCACAATGGTTGGGTGACTGATCTACTGGCTTTGCGACGGGTGTGCAGTGATTGCCATGCCGTTTTTCTCTATCCATGTCGGCCATATTCCGGCCGGTAAACTGTTTACCCAAATCATGCAGTAATGGATGATGCCTACTTCGACAACCAGGGCTAGAACATGGTTTTGACACGGGGCACTGGGTCGACAAATGTTCGCACCTCAAACACGAAAAGCACGCCTTCACTTCCGTAAGCAAATTCCGTCTTCGGCGTGTATCAGTGGACATGAAACGAAGACATTTATCCAGTATGTGCAATCCATTGCACACCGGGAATTTTTCTGCGGAGGTTCGAGTAATAAACCATTCTGTCGTATTAAAGAGTAAGGCATCTGAGTGATTATTTGGTGAGTTCTGTTTCTAATTAGGTGTTCGCATGTTCTGAGGAGGCCGGCTGTCCAACGCCAGCTTACCAAACCTACTTCGGGAGATCCGCGCTTTACGGGACACCAATGCTTGGAGATCACTAAACTTAGGGTCTTTTCCGTACCTCAACAAATCATCGACCAACCTAGCTAAAAACTACTGGATCCGGTTGTTTAAAGCTCGGACGATCTGTTCCATCGTTTGCAATGAATTCAAATTCCCTAGGCAATTCATTTGGGTGAGAGCAATTTCGCAGTTAAGCATTTTTAACGACAGCTTCGTCACTACGTCGGAGTTTTCCGGGAACTGACTTTAGTTCTTTCAATAAGCCTCAATCAACGATCTAGCAACCACGTGTTCTTGTACATATAGATCCGTCCGGACGTCTCAGGCTTTTTTATAAAACCTTCTGGAGGCAGAAAGACTTACTCCTCTATAGCATCCATGGCTTGGGTCTTGCAATAGCGTAATGGATACAGGAGTCTCTGCCCGTCGTCTTTAACCCTGTTCCCTATGTAATATTCAAATCGCTTACCGAATCTCCAGTAAGAAGACGTATTACCAGTGAAAAACTCTAATTTGACCTTGGGTAGGTCCATTCGGTAATTAATTGAGTCCTCCGTGGTCGAATGAACTGGAGCCTCGATTGTCGGCTTGGTTTGTATATGGAAATCTCTCAAGTACCGAGACAAGTGTTCCTCACCAACCATCTAATTTTTGTAGGTATCCAAAACCGGAGAGTTTTCCTCCTTTTCTGCAAGTGATAGCTTCAGTTCCGCTACCTCATTTTCGGTCTTCGCTTCGAGAAGCCTTCGCTATGCATCCAGTTCTAGTTTTTCTTTCGGTTGCCTTTCTCTTAAACGAGCTAACAACAATACGCTCCTAGCCCTATGGGAAACCGAACTACTCCTAGAATGGCCTGACAAAAGTAAACTAAGAGAAGAGGTACAACCAATACCTACGGGCAAAACGGGGGGTTGCATCCCACGGGCTCTCCCGGGTTGGCCGTTTGACCGCGTAGTCTCATTGTTGATCAGTTGCCAAGGTTGTCATTTCGTGGGGCTTACATCTTCTGTCACTGATTACTGGAGACCCGCCACTATTATTCCCATTCCAAAATCTAGCAGTTCTACTGCTTTAGAAAAACATTTACGTCCCATTGCCTTAACATCTAGTCTTCAACTGACAGAGCGTGATGAACTTAAGCGTCTGCGTTCATCTATGTATCCTGCTGACGACTCATTCCAGTTTAATTATAAATCTAACAGGTCCATTCTAGCTGCTGTCGCCTCCCTCACTCACCACATTTATAAGTCCTTAAATGCATTGATGAAATCCGTCCATTGTGCCTTTCTGGACTATTCACCAGCATTCATCTCGGTCCCACGGTCTTTTCAACTTCATAAACTAGAAACATTTATTTGACCCTAGCCTTTTTTAGCATGGCAGTCTGTTTACTTTATTAACCGCGTCCAGTGCACACTAGTGGACGGTACAACTTCAAAACCGTTCAATAACAACTAAGGCGTGCTACAGAATGGTGTTCTTTCACCGTCTCTCTTCTCTACTTACATCAGCGACTTGTCAACTAGCTTCCCCTATCATCTACTTAAAAATGCTGATGGTGCTGCCCTCTCAATCCGTTTCGAACAACGATGATTTTCGAAGTTTTTCCAACAACCTATCTTCTGTTTACGATTTGTCTGAAAGCTTCGGCTCTATATGATGAAACAGAGTACTCTCCCTCGATTTGTATACTAATGTGTTTTTTCAACCCTTCTTTACCTTTCTCCTGTTATTTTCTCAGGTTCACTTAAAAAAGACTTTAAAATTCTTCGCCAGGGACTATCAATTATTAGCCGTGTGTCCTTCATACCATTACCTGAATTGTTCCTTAATCTATGTGATCAACACTTATCAGCATGTGAGAAATTTGCTCACAAAATTCTGATTCCACACATCCTCTGCACAACGATCTTTCAAAATGCCACTCTCATATTTCAATACCATCCGCCTTTCGTTCCATGCCCTTCGAATTAATATCTATATCCCATATTTAGCACTCATTTCGACAAACTGTGACCGTGTTTTGTCCGAATTCCAATCGTTTTTTGACTGAAATGCGACATTACTTCTTGTACGCAAAAGTCTATGCAATACAATTACTGCAATAAGAGCCCAACCGCACTGTGGCCATTCTTTGCCATGAAAGTGGTCACAATCTTATGGTGTTTTCCACGTTAAATTCACGCTTCATTTTGCTTTTATCTTAGCTTTAATTGCTACAGTTTTTCTATCTTTGTCAATATGAACAACTTTTTGTTCCGAAATGATGAACGGTGATCGTCAATCCGCTAAATACTTTCACCCGGCTCTGTCCATCTGATCACATGCCGGGTTTCTAATCCACCCGCAGGTCGGCTGTGAGTATGTTTTGATGCGAACAATTGAACGATACTAACATGCACTCTAACTGGTTTTCCACAACCTTAGTATTTTATCTCCCTGCCCAGATTGCTGTATAATGCCCCAGGGTTTTCTCAAGTATTCAGTTTTGTACTGATCAACACGGTGAAGTAATTCCAACAGTGCTAATTATCATATTTAACATTTGGTTCATGCTCCTTGTCTATGGTTTGAACCATAGAGGCATG
This sequence comes from Fasciolopsis buskii, assembly GCA_008360955.1. Lineage (NCBI taxonomy): Eukaryota > Metazoa > Platyhelminthes > Trematoda > Plagiorchiida > Fasciolidae > Fasciolopsis > Fasciolopsis buskii. The sequence continues at coordinate 28,789 of LUCM01004185.1, forward strand.
CACTCTGGGCACAATTGATGTGCCACCGTCAATTCCGTACAATAGGAGTCCCATCAGTACAGTTCTTATTTCCGATTTCTCTAGACGATAAAACTAAGAATAGATGATGCGCACTTTCTGGTCCGATACGATCTGATGATCCAATACCGATACTAAGAACATTGAAAGTCTGCTTGCTCATATTACACTCACAGTGGGATTTCTGAGGTGATAGATTACAAATGGGCATTTACTAGGATTTGACAGCTACCAGTTGGCGGCAACTCCATTCCTGAATATGATGTGCACCCATGTTTCACTAATAAAAAGTTAAAGATAAGATCAAAGTAGGAATGACTGATACATAGTTTCCGGGTTGATACTGTAGATTTTTGGGTCATTACCAGTGACGATATCTCAGGCTCCAGTGGAATGCCCACCATCGAACTAGCTGTTTTTTGATCCTAAGTGAGCCAATGAAGTGCCCGAAGTTCATCAGTCTTTCAGAGGCCGACCGTCTCATGCAAGTTGATATGAACGGATCCGGATGAGTTCCGCTGAATTTGCCACATTTACCGGGTCATCTCTCTCCGCCAAAGCAAAAAGAAAAAGAATGTCATTCCCGTTGGTGTCTATGTTTTTACCCAACCGTGCTTCGATACACAACAGAAACCTACTTCATCGGAATTTTCCAAACAATGCAAACACGGCGGCTTATGAAGGTGAACTGCCACCAGAAGTGGCACACAATCTTCCAATGTTCTACTGCTGATTGCTGCGTCTTGTTAACTGTCATGGTATAGTAAAACAGAAATTATGTGTCGTGTTGTTCTGCTGATATTGAGTTAAAGCAAGTTGAAATCACTAAACAATGACCGGAACTAGTTACAATTTAGTTTTCTTATGTGGTCATTTGAACCAAATCTGTATACTGCGAATCCGGAAACTTGTTGCAAGCCACATTTAGAAAAAGAGGGACTGAACACTATTGAACAATCTCGGAAGTGGGAAAATGGAAGTGAAGTTTCGGTAAGTGCGCCGTCAAATGGACAGTGTTCTCTAACGTGTAACACACGGTGGCCCCTTGAAAGTTGATATTTCCACAACGGCAAGGGCCATAACGTCGAGGTTTGCGGGTACTTAGTGAAAGGATTGCTAAAACTATCCTCCTCGCGGTAAAGAAATTCAGTGCCTGTTATATTTGACTACCAATGTCTTTGAAGCTAGACACGCTCCTATTAGGAAAATTAGGTGATCAGCGGAAGAGTTCGGCACTATTTCAGGTGCTGATTGTCAGTCTCTGACTGAATTAATTAGCGGATTCTGATTCCTATGACTGCGGTACATTTTTCAAGCACCTGTTTATTATATCCTCTTCATGGTGTATTTTACCATGAGATGAGAGAAACAATGCTCCAGCCAAGTCATCGCTAAACTGAAAGGCGAAGAAGCCTTTATTTCGGCAAAATTTTTGATCTCGTTGGAGCCCTAGATGTGAGTGATTATCGCAGGCCGGAGAAGTTGAGGGATATGAATCAGAATCGAATCTGATGTTGCCGACGCAGTATAGTTTGTCTGGTTAGTTCAAAACCAAACGAACTCAAAATTGTCTGATAAAAAATAAGAAACCGTTTTTTATACCACTTACTTTCAAGAAAGTGAAGCCTGATTTTCCCAACACGTAGTTGAGCAAAGAACTCAAGTGAATCAGATTGCTTAAAATATTGCGGATCATCCAGCTGTCCTTTCACTAGCGCCTACTTAAGCAGAGATGGCCGTTTTCACGTGGTGAATCGAATGATCCCAGCAAGACCACATGCATCAACACCGTGAGCCATTCAACAAGGTACGGAACGTTTGGGCGCCTGGCAATTAAATATATCACCAGGACAAGGTTACCACAATGAACGGAAATGTGGAGGCGATGGTGGTTGACTGAAAGTGATTCCGGAAGCAGCGCAATTCCGCTGATGCTGTCGTCAATAATGTTGATCAATTTAGTGAGGTGGATGCAGCACTTTGGCGTGTGTACGTGTGGCACAGTCGACGATCTGAGTGCTCTTGGATCGTTGAATGATGTCATCAATATTGTTTGCTCGTGCATCCTTCAGTCAAACCAAAATATGTTCAGTTATTCAGTGATAAAGCTGACTCTGCGCTGTTAATGCAGACGGCTGAGCAACCACATTTAATAAGTTGGATTTGAAGTAGAAAAGCAGAAGACAATTCACTGATTGTACTGCACGTCTTTTCGCGATTTGGAAACTTCTGGGTATTCTTTAATAACTCCAGTTTATCGTTTATTAGTTTAGTTTACTTGAGTTGTTTTTTTTGTCCTCCAGGTTTGAAGTTGGCCTAGGCTAGAAACGCAGTAGGAAAACTGAGTTGGAGAATAATGAATCCAAGTACGTGATCTTCCATTCAGCCATTCGCCGCTGTTTTGGGGATAGATTATTGTTGGAACCACAAGCTTTGGTTGAGAAACCTATTTGTTCTCCTAGTTAGCGAATGGATTCCCTAGCAACACTCGGCTGCAAACCTTCGTGATTAGTGCAAACAATGAATTAAGACCGCGCTACCTATTGCACCGAGCAGGGTAGATAGTGATTAACATGCGCCAGTTCAGAGTTTTCGTGCTGCATTAATGCCTCACTTCGTTGTGGGTGCGACTTTTGAGTCAAAGACATCGTCAGGGTTCCTAAAATACCTCTGCAGTGTGGGCAGCCGAGAAGTATCGATTACCCAAAGGCTTTCAGTGGACTTCCTACAGAGGACCTTTCTAATTTTCTAATCTAATATAGGAACCACGCAAGGTGCCGCGAAGAACTGCGGCTTAATGGATCTCTCTGATGGCCGCATTAGCGAAGTGGAAAGAAATAGATTGAACACATTAAGTGGTTGCTTCAACTAATTGCCTTCAATGTCCACAATATACTGAATTCTGTCTTCGAAATGCATAGAGGATCCCATTTCCGTGATCACTTTTTGTAGCCCAGGTACAAACTCACTCTCTCGCCTCACTCTTCGCAAATCCGCTGATCCAGTTTCCAGTGCATGTAGTCAGGCTGGCCTTGAAATTGCTCTTGACATGCGCGTGAACTGGTAAACAGGACCCCATTCAGCAGGCGTTTGTGTACAGTTTTCGGTGGGACGTTTCTGTGCATGTCAATAGCAATCGACTGAACCGTCCTGTTTGTTCGCCATATTTCTGAGCGTACCCGCTGACTGCAGCTCTCCTGAGGCGAAGGACAACTTCTAGCGGAAGCTATCCCGATTACTCCGAATCATGCGTTCAATAGATGTTACAGTCGTTGTTGGTGATTGTAACATCCAACGTGGATACTTAGCGGAGACTGGACCGCACACTGTTTCAGCCGATCGGGCCGACAACGGAGATCGTCTAATTCAATTTTGTCCTGACCACATGTTGTTTCTGATGAACACCAATTTTTGCCATAAAAAGCGATGCCGGCTAGCTTGGCTCCTTTCTTCGCCTTCAAACTGTTGGTTACAAACTGATCACATTGCCATCGGTCAATGGAGGATTTCCGACCACTCTGACCCACATCCGTGTACTAAGGTCATGCTTTAGTACATGTTCGCTTTCGTTTGCCCTTAGTTTGTGGTCACTCAAGCACAAAAAACGTCCCACACAGCTGACTTCAGTCTCGGCCAGAGTTTTCAGTGTGGCAATCGTGGTACTAAAACCGCAGGATCCGAATGAACACTGGGTGAAGATCAAATGAGGCTTTGCACGCAGTGGCAACCATCACGCAGAACTTCTTTTTACGTAAGCCTCAGAAAAAACGGGCTTCAGTTGCACTGTTAGATCCGTCCCTCCATTGGAACAGGCAGATGTCTGAGACGCCTATTGACCAGGAGTCTGAGAAATGGCCGGAAGCCGTGGCGGATGGGAAGGTATACAGAAATGGAAACGACAACAGTCCCAATCTTCACCAACTGACCAGAAACACTGGGTAACGGTAACCAAATGCAAGCGCGGTGATTAAGAAATCCGACGACCCACGGATTCATTTTCGGGAGCGTTGATTGAAGCGTTGGGCACGACACTTTAAGGAGCAGTTTAGTTGGCTGACCACCACTGTGGTCCTCCCATTCACAACTACAAATGAATCAACGCATTTGGAAACCAATGCTCCGTCCAAAAAAATTCATCAAGAAGACTGGTTTCCATAAAAGGCAAAAGAAAATGGACCAGATGAGCAACCGTCCACCTTAGTTGAGGACGGCGGCGAAATGTTAACATCGGTGTTAACAAAGTCCCAGGATTAATCTAGAAATAAACTCCTAAGATCTGGTTTGATTCGGTGATTGTACTGATTTAAAAATAAGACGATGGCTCCTCATATGAAAACCACAAATAAATAAGCTCGGAGAGCAATGCAACCATACTGCTCGAGGGCATTTTTCTTTTCCTCGTGATAATCAAGCTGAGTCCCGATTCGACCGATGTTGTATTGAATAAATTTGCTCTTTGCGACGGATATTAGAACATAGATACACTTTCCGTAAACTCACAATTTCTGACAGTCAACCATGCGATTTTGTGGCTCTGCCTCTCACTGAGGGATGTGCTTGAGAAATTCATTTCGCTTATTCCATATCTGTATTCGAATATCCAAGGTCGAATTCATGCTTATGGGGATCTTTCACCTGAGTTAACAGCGAGAAGTGGTGTCCGTCATAAATTTTCGCTTCCGTCTTTTCTTTTCTGCTTTATCATTGGGATGATAGCGGCAATCATCCGATCCTCAAGCGAGAGTTGTGCCATTGATATTTAATGGTGGAACTGCGCTACTGATTGAGGACTCAAGTGAGTTGCAAGTTTTTCTCGATCATCTGAACGACGGTGTAGCCATGTTTGGGACGCATTTTGCATTTTCGAAATGTGAAGTGCTGTTCCAGGAATGGATTAGCCCCAAGTAGAAGCATAGTCTTGTCGGGAAATAACTGGGTGCGATGGGTATACAAAAGGCTGGACTGGCTATTACCAATTTGAAGTATCGGTGGCGCGGGCTTGACATCGGGTTGTCGACCTAGGGTCCGATGTACATAGCAGCACTGAGGTCGGTACTACAATACGGATCCGAACCATGCCTGTTGAGAGCAGAAGATATGCGAAGAATTTTGAATGCCGTTGCTTTTGTAGTTATGTAAGAATTTCATGGGTAACTCAGAGGTAAGGCGTAAGGTAATGGGTCGTGGGGTTCAGTCTTCATAAAAGACACTGAATCGCAAAAAGATAATGTGATTGGGACATGTTCTGCGCATGCCCACAGAACGAATTCTTCGTTGTAAGCCGGTTTTCGAGACAGGTAATGGTTGGAAAGTGGTTCGAGGTGCCAAGGCGATGACAACATGAAAACCTTAAACGGCGGACTGGCTTGTATAGGTGTAGTTAGACTACGGGGTTGCAGTTCGAGAGATCCCCCAACGGTAGGATTGGAGACAGTGGATGATATGGCTTAGTGCTACAGCGAGTAGCGATCCTCCATTTGAAACCTTTCTTTCTCTACATAGTTATTCAAATTACTATTTTGTCCCAACCTTCACCAGTTATCCTTCTTTCTTCCATTTGAGCAAATGGTAGCAACCAAAACCAGGGCACGCTGGTGCAAGGTTAGTGACTGTACAACCTAAACCAAACTAAACCAGTGGCTTGGAGCTCACGCTGGACAACGAGGGATTGATCTAAGTAATCGGGTCGGATTTGTGTTTTGGTACCAGCAAAAGCTCGGGGACAAACGCTTTTGACCACAGCCGAGATAATTATCGGTTTCACCAACCACTAAGGGATGTGTGGCGTGAAGTTATTTTACGTGGCTGATTAACAGGACCAAATGGCAAAGGTAGCGGTTCTTCCGACTTTATTTTTGTTCCAGCGAACAATCTTCGTACGAATAAGCCCCATACAGGTTGTAAAGAGCGGTCCTAGATCGATAATAAGGACACAGTCAGTCAAGCACCTTCGGTCAGACGGGAAAACAACCCAACATTAATGTCCATCCGATCCAAGCTATTTTATTCCGAGAATCTAAATATGGGGATTAGTCAAGACAGGACAGCGATCAGATGAGGCTATCAATGAATTTTATGGAACTTAATCCAAATTTAGACAAAATATTTTGCGAGAAAAAAATAATTGTTCCAATTGACTGGTCATTCACAAACGGAATTTGATGAGAAATGTCTAAATAAAAGGAACTGAGAAAAGTATAGCCGCCAAAGGCGGTATCAGAAGAAATGCTAAAATTTCCAACTCATTTGTTCAAACCACTATTTTGTTGCATAACGCGCATAAATGTATGCAGACAAAATAACAGCAAAACAAATACACTTCTGGAGAGAAATTAGTGCTTCGTGATCGAATTATACAAATCAGACAAGTGATACCCGGTGTTATTTAGTACAAATCGTTCACTTTTGGCACGAATTCGTGCGTTGGCAAATTTCTTCATAAGATTGATAAACCGAGACGAGTCAGGTGAAGCGGTTCGTCTGTGGGCGGTTTCCTCGTTCACTCGGCCCACATCACAGTGATGCAAGTTTGGTGTGAAATGGTTATGTCTGCTGATCGTGATTAGTGTGTTATCAAGATGTGAGTCGACAGACAAACCGCCTTGTTTCATATGCCCGATATGTAGTTGGTACTCCTTTGCTGAGACAGTACAAGGTTTTATCGAACCTTTGATAGGAACCGTGTCTAGAGCCTCAGAACTAGCAGTTTCTACATGACGAATTAAATTCATTGCTCGACTGATCTCTGTAGAATCCATGGTAACCCAAGAAATCGCCGTGAGTTTAGAATTTAATTCTGGCACTTCACTAACTGAAACCTCATCGTCTGACTGGTGGGTAGCATTTTGTACAGTGTGCAGATGTGAAGGACGGACCACAACCAGTGATGACCGAGGCAGGGGATTTGGTGCGACCAACTGACCCGGTTCCAGTTCGATGCTTGTTTTTGTCCGCGGAATACGTAATTCTACATATGATTCATCTGCTCTGTGAAGGCTAGGGATGATGGCAGACAAACGTTTGTTCAGTTGGTCTAATGAGCTAGCATGCTTCAGTAAAGAACTAGTACTACTCAGAAATTGTGACAATCGATCCGCTTTAACCGATTCCGACCTGACTGCTCGACGAAATAAAACTTCGGCTGTGGCAAATTCCGCCGGGATATCGTCCAACATCCGAACTTCTTCTATGCCCATCTCTACACCACATACGGACAGCATACTCGGTCTATTTCCTTCTTCAATAGGCAGCAATTGTAATTGTGGTGACAGGTGCGATATGGAAGAGAATCGGGCTTCAGGAAGATTTAAAATTGTCTCCTGAGTACCACCACTGGAAGCAACATGCTCGCTAACCTGAACGGGCAACTGATTTTGGTTTATGAATTCCACAGGAACACTTGACAGACTGCGATTGTCGGTTGCCTGATACATAGGGATTGGGCTTGAAGCTTGTAAGAGTATGGGACTAGATTCGCTTGACTCCCTTTTTGTATTTTTATCTGAGGCGGAATTTTGTAAAAACAATGACGAAACACACGGCGAATCCAGACTAACAGAAGAGCTTACTCGATTAGTCATGAATTCATGCCAGATATCCATCGTTTGAGCTGATTTATCGGAAAGTTCGATTGAGTTTCGGGTCACGTAATCATCATACCTCGGAAAAGAAGTCAGTGAATCAGTGATACTTGACAGGCATCGCATATTATGAAAAGTGAAAACCGGCTGATTGCATGCCATCAAGATGTCGTCAAAATCCCAAGACGCTGGTTTGGTCCATTTAGCTTCGTCCCCAGATGACGAAATTAGCGATTCTTCGGCCGCATAAAAAAGTATCAGTTCAAAGAGAATCGGAAGTTGAAACAAAATTGTTCTTTGATTGCTAGTCGTTCTTTTATCTGATAATCCACCCAAACGGTCATTGTTAGGTTGGTTTTCATCAAATAAAAGTTGTGTCTCATATAACGGACTGAAACTAAATGCCTCAGATGAACAGGATGACCGGTGAATGCAGATGCGCGATAGCACACTATCAAAACAGCTTGAATCAAAACGATGAGATTCGTCAACTTGGGAATAAGTTGTACATGGTTGGACCGTATTTATGAAAGATAAAAGCTGATCGGACGTAGGCGAGTGGATCGAATTGAATGAGGAGGTTTGGTCATTGTCCACAGTAACGTACAGGTCTGATGAGGTTGTTCGTGGCACTCCGTTAACCAGTGTCAATTCGTGACTCGGATTATGCAAAAAGGTGATTGAGTTATGCTCAAGTGACAAATTCTCGTGAGGCTTGGATACATTATCTCCAGTCTGCCGTTTTATCCGAGTTAGCCGTTGTTCGAAAAATTCCGTCTGCGACTGCAGTGTCAGGTTTGGAAAGTCATTTAAAATGTCCCAATCGTCTTCGTAGAATTTACAAGGTTGGTAACTTAAAGATGACGCAATTAAATCTAGATCGGTATTTGCACTACAAATATCCCGAATTACATACTCCGAAAAGTGTGGTCTGCATACTTTCCGATAACTCGTGGAAAGGGATCTGAAATTGTCAGACCCGAGGCCTTCATGGACAGTTGTTGTTCCAGCTTGTAATGGACAAGAATGAGATCTCCTATGTAAGACAAGACAGCATCTTATATCTTCACTCCGACTGCGCGCCAAGGCCATGGGATGGACATTTCATGGTGCAGATTTAGCTGCTCCACTGTCATGGGAGGGGCGTTTTGTTCAAACAGTTATTTGATCGATCAGTGTGGCATGTGACTTCCTAGTGGAGTGTGAAACCCCATGACCTAATACAAATCCACTTTAAATACTTATGTCACAACTATCGTTTGAGTCTTTGTGATATTTTTGTGCATTTTTAGGGAACATGACTGAGCAAAAAAAGAAGCCTGCTATGGTCATGATGAGTAAAAGAAATACCTGACTGTTATTTATCTGTGCAGTAATCTCCGGACAATGAACAACTCTCAAAATTTCAAACGCTGAGACATCAAAAGCATACTTGGAATAATGCTTCAAATAGTAGCAACATTATCTCAAATTCTAGGGTATCTCAGAACAAGCGAACTGCAAACATCCAGAAGATTAACCGTGAATAAGGTAGGGCAAAGCCTACCCAATAAGCAGCGGCGGACAAGCATTGGCGGCGTCGAGGGCGTGGTTCACGGCAGGCAGGTGATCTCCCTAAAATATACCACAACAGCCCACTGGTGGTACTGCAGCTTGGTGAGTGTAACCCACCAACCAAATAAGGCCACTACCCCTCGTCGTGCTCTATCGACTCGACACCGTTTTTCAGAAGAGGCTTATGGACCGATCATTTGGTCACCGGGTCGTCTCGAATGACCTTTCTATCTTGCAGAAAGCATTTGGTTGCGCAAAAGCTACAGGAACATCCTCGAATAAAAAGGCCTACCTCGGACTGGGCGAACGAGCAGTGCAACAGCTTACAAAATATAAAATCATGAATGTGAAAGAGTAAAGTACAACGGTTACTGGCACTGCTGTCACTTGCAAAGCGATATTCTACCGTACATAAAGGTTTGTCCTTTAACTAATTCCTGTTTTTTCTCCTATTCCAATCATATTTCCTTGAATTCATCGAGAAAAGCAAGTGGCTACGACAGTGACAGTGACACTAGAAAAAAAACTGTTGCGGAATTTGCAACCGCCATCGGAACAAAGGTGAAGCTAAAAGAAATTGCTTCAAGCGGCAATTAGATCCACCTAAAGATCTTAGAGAATCAGCATAAAAAACATAAGAACATCGAAAAACGAATTGCGCAAAGGAGAAAAAGAGAGACATAAAAAGAGCAGAGGGCACGAAGGATATATATATATCGGTAGAAAAAAGTTGAAAAGATCAATAAGGAAGTGTTATTAGGAAGAGTGCTGAAGGCGAAATTTTCTTCACCCATCCAGATACTACTTCCTGCTTCTATATATACATATGTATATTCTCGTACCACTCTGCCCTCGTTCCTAACGTTCGCTCATCCCAACTGACAAACAATCATCAACCAATCACAGTTCTGCTTCTTCTGTCCACTCTTCCACCAACAGCTTCCATGCACACTCCTCATGCTACACATTCGATTCTGGTCAGAAATATCAATCAATTCGGAGTCTACAAGTACAAGCATGTTTGG
>LUCM01004186.1:0-13743 GCA_008360955.1 Fasciolopsis buskii
CTGCTGACAAGTGTTCTCTAATAATATAATTGCTAGATATCCCCGAGCTCTCTCTCCATAAACGGCGCACCAATTTTTGTATCACGCACGGTTAAGGACCAACGGTTACAATACTGCTGCTCCTTCAACTTTCATGAGCAAGCCCACCATCAGAGTGCTGTAGCTAAAAGAACCGTTACAACGATCCTAAGGGCATCCCGCACTCAAGACTGCAGAATTATTACCTGCAAGTTCCTTGCTTGGTCCCACCTTGAGTACTCCCCGATTATCTTCACGCATTTGTGCATAGTCGGTCGAATCGAAGTCGCGAATGTGCAGCGGGCGTTAACTAGAGATCTCCTAAGTCCTTCCTCTAGCCTAAAATACAGGGCCAGATGCCAGCTGCTTGAACTTGAACCATTATGGCTTCGTCGAGTTAAATTAAAACTTGCATTTCTCTTTAATCTTTGCCGTGATAATGTTCACCGTACTACAACCGTCATACACGACGTTGGCGGTGCCCCAGATCCACTTCGTAGTAGATATTACTCGTTAAAAATACCCCTGACTTGAAAATCGATCGGGGAAGAATTCTTCACAGTTGCTTACTCTAAACTGTGGAACAAACTCCCTGGTTCCCTGCGATCATGTTCAAATTTAGCCCATTTCAAAGCTGGCAATGTCACTGGGTGTCCCGCTCCTAATTAACCTGACACGAACCAACATTAGACTAGACCAGGCTCACGAACATGGGTTGGAATCCTAGTTTATGACCGAGTCTTTGCTGAGATAATCATCTGGGGTTCTTGGGATTCAGATTCACCTCTTGTTTCCTCACTTTTTCGCAGGTCCACGCTAATGTGTTCTTTGACCTCCTCTGTAGTGGATGCACCCTCTTTACCTTTGATTTAGGTGACTAACCACTGAACTTTCCTCAATGTGGACTGACCAAGTTGTCTGCATATTATTTGATGGATCAATACCCTCATCGCATACCGTGATCTTAAGTGCCTTCAGCCTGTTTGCTCCACCCGTTTCATGCCATCTTATCCTCTATACTAGCTTGGCAGGGCCAAATAAGTCGTTCTTGGTAGCCTCAAACCTACAACTACCTCTAAAACTGCCGCAGTCAACAAGGTTTACGGAATAAAAGCATTATGTTGCAGACCTGTTGTCTCGATCCAATAATCACCATAATCCCAAGCTGGCACCCAAGCCAGAGTTCTTCTCTCATTTGCGTTTCAGATCCCGCACTCGGAGAAGACGCGCTGCTACCGATTCCGTCCTCGTAATGGCAATTCCAAATCTGCTATCCTATCAACTCTACTAGGAACCTGTTAACTAGAATTTTTGCTCGAGTACTGGCCCGTTCAACCGAAACTACACCGATTATCACACTGGATACCTCAACTCACATCTTTGCGATTTGACGAAAGCACGGTTACGACTGTCTCTGGAACGGCTGGCGCACCTCATATTCCCTACCCGTACTGCTGACTAAGATCAAAGCTGCGACAATAAGAATGACAGCATAGAGTACATTCTTGGCTATCGTATTTAAGGAATGTTTTTACACAAAACTTCTATCCGACTCAACTCCCAGTACAGCTTATCACCATCCGCATATAAATACGATCACCATTATTGGGAGTCGCAAATCCAAAGCTTTATAAAATATCCTCCAGGTAGTTTGAGACAATCTTGACAGTTTTCCTCCACCTTCAGCAGTTTTTCTGCTGTTTGTAATTGTCAAATGCATGTTTTATCCACTCTGCATGACGTCCTGCCTGGTTTTAATTACTTCCATCCAACTACCATATTACCATTGTTTTTCATCTTTTCAGCTCAACGTTTTCGTTCATTACACAATGCTCTTGACATTTGACGACTCCGGCCAAATTTCTTCATCCGCCTTGGAGCTCTGGTCAAGCTGTGCGCCAGTAATGCGTACTTTTATGACAACACTCCAATGTTCTAATCCGTTCTATCAGCACTTACAGATTCGCACTTGGATCATAAGCGGAAAATACCGCTGTCCTTTTTCGTTTTTCTATTGGTGTTCTTCACTGATCCTTTTAACGAAGAGACCTTGCTTCTGCGTTTTACTCTTGGTCACATCCAATTCTATTTAACTTTGTTTCATGCTCATCCTTGCGTAACCGATTTTCTGTGACTCCGTTTCTCAACTGGCCCATTCACGACCAACAAGGAATATATGGGAGTAGAGCTTTTGAAGTATACATAGCCTCATTCGGCTGAATTCTTAGATAATCTGTTTGATCTGAGTTTTTTCTACGCATGGAACTGTGAACATTTCATGTGTAATTGAACAAGCGATTTAACATCCGTCCTTCCAACTGCAGACGCATATAATCAAAACTGACCCCTTTGTTAATCGTTTTTGCTCACTTTAACCAATCAACCGGAGCCACTACTACACTGCTGTACCGTATTATCTACTTCAGATTGGCCTCAAAAATGATCGATCGACTGCGATTTATCCTAGTGGTTTATTCCCTCAAATTTCCTCCAAAGCCCGAACCTCATAGTGCTGGGGACCAATAATTCCCGTTAAGGTAACCCATATCCAATCTTCCTATAGCAGCGTGTAATTCGGTGAGAAAATTGACGGTCAGTGAGAACTGAACCGTTGTTCACCCCTGAATGGCGATGACGATGAGGCTGTTGTACTTGTAGAGACCGAATACCACAGAAATTCCACGAGCAAGCTTTATTCGTAACAAGCAGATACATAAGATTCAACCATTAGTTTTGTGTATTGGTTGTGGAGAACTTTAGACAAAATTAACTATGGACCTACATTGACGTTCCACTAAACTTAACTCAAGGTACAATAAGTTAAGCTAGTTTTTCGAGGACAATAATTTTGCCACCTACTGGGCAACGCATTGTTGAAAGTAGGTCATAAAAACATCAGTAGAATTGCTTAATCTAACGAAATAGGAGGGCGATTCCCTTACACATTAATTACTGCGCCATTCCTCAAGGAATCTACGTAACTCCGGATTGTAGCGAATTTCACCAAATTACTTCCAAATGATTACTTTACCGCCACAGGTTAGGGAAATCAGTGCCCTTTTTCAAATGCGTGTGCACTTAGTACAGACACGACCCAAGAAACGAAACGTTTCTAATAATTTATCTACGCATCAAGAACACGTTTTAGTCCCAAACATAAAATCGGCATGAATTTAAATGCAGCCCCAGTTACATTGTTTGTCTGAAGCGCATGTACCCAGTGCACTATCAGATTGATTGCATACAACAGCAAGTCTTCGATGTATAAAAAATATGGCGTTGCCGTAGTAACATGTCGGCTGACAACAGCAACTGAACCAGAAGTTCACTAGCACAAATAATTTAGACAATTCACATTTATTTTCTGACGTAAAATTTCGCCCCAGAAACACATAATTAGCGATTGAACCATTTATCATGAAAAAACTTATAAACCGACCATCAGGGGACTAAGATCGTGAATAAGTGAACAACGTGGACATCTGTTTAATTTAATCACGAAACATCATTCAGGCAGATAAATTAGTTCACATAAGGTAAAGTCATCGGTTGGCAAAGTAGGCCTGCATATTTGCAATCGCAATTATTTTTGGAAACGAACAAGTATTCGTTTCTATGAGACCAGTAGCTTGCGGGCGGCCCAAGATTTATCCCACAACTGGGGGAAAATTACTCCTTGGTCTGCCAGTTGTGTCACTTCGATGATAGGTTAGTTGACACTTCTTCCACTGCACCATGGCTGGGTACGGCTTAGTAAAATAGATTTGTAATTAGCAAATGTGCTCCTGGACCTCGCAAAGCGGTGCAGTTAGAGATATGAGCAAAAAACCATTACAAACGGGACCCATCATACGGGTGCGCATATCGGCATATGCGTGCATCGCATTAAATTAGATGGGTTAAAATGTTGAAACATTTAACTATGCGTTATACCTATTTGCCCTCCGTCCGCTCACGTTCATGTGACCATCAACACAGGACTTTCAGACTTAAAATTCAGAAAACAATATCGTTTCTACTGATGACATTGCCGTCGGTAGTCATGATTTTGGTCGATTTCAGTAGAATTGTATATCTAGCTTGGAGTCAAATTGACTCGTCCTAACACAAACACCACAAAGGTAATCCAGTGCAAATAGTCCAATTTATGGGCCTATCACAAAGTGAACTGGGTCAAATCAAAATAGAATGCACAAATCCACGGCAATATTGAGGCCAGGATGGTATGTTCTGAGTGCACCCCTAGTGCGGTCAAATGCCAAAAAGAACCACACGATGACTTAAATGATTTAAACCGAGGTGTGTATGTGAGTTAACCAGTATGGAGGAGGAAGATGGTGAACTAAGGTCAACGATCCAATGGCGTGCACGCACGTCTACCATGATAGCCATTTTTCTTTTTGAACGCCGCATTACTGCTTGGACTACGGACACACGTCCAAAACGACTTGCACATGCAGGATAAATCAAAACAAAGGTGTTAGCTGTGGAAGCCGAGAAACTGAACCACCAGCAACAGGCGACTGGGGTTTCAAGCTGTTTGTCAGCTACATTAGGGCTGAGTCGTTTACGGACACAATGAGATACCAACGCATCGGCACACACTAGCCCACTTGAATAAAATAACACGTAGCTATGGGTCATATGAGGTTGACACTGCCAGAGAAATTAGCGCACAAATTCTGCATGGATCGCAGTCGAAAGAACCGTGTCTCTCTCAAAACCCGACTAGTCAGCAAACCTCAAATGGGCAGAAGAAATGAGTTAGTTTCAGTGTGCATGCTTGTAGGGGAGCCGTTCGTCGTAAAAACATGGAGCTAATCGAACAAGATAGTTGGTTCAGACGTTGGGAGAATTCCCCATTCGGCAAATACCGATCGGAAGTTATTTTTTTAAGCCGAACAATAAGCCGTGCTGATGACAGGATGATTTTCGGTCAACCGAAGTGAGCTAGTAATGGCGTGGCATCACACCAGGTTTGGGAAAGTTTTCCAATTTCCTCACTTATTTTCTCTAAGCGCGAAGCGAACAAAAGTATCTTACCTAGACTAGAGCAACTAAGACAATGAAGTATCAGTCTGTTTATGGCACAGGATTGCACATGCGCATACGTATGGTCGAACATATATTTTCATACTAATCATTTCAGTTCAGTTTGCCAAACCACTAAACCTGCATGAACGTGTCTGCCTTTCGCTGCTGTTTTAAAGCACCTGACAGTAAAGAAGAAAAATTCAGATAATTGTAAAACAGGAAAGATATAGAGGAGCACCACATTTCCGAATAGAACAACGCCACTCAATTTGGTATCTAGCCATATTGTCCAAAGTCACCAAACGTGTCATTGGGGTATAGCGTGGACCAAAACTGGGCAATATAATTCGGACTAGTTTGAGAAACACTATCTACAAGACTACATTCCTTCGGGGCTTCATGGACTGACCATTTTGACTCATCTTCCATAATTTGTATGCCCGGGATTGGAGTGCACACCTTGTGAATCGATATAGGGAAATGCGTGACACGTGTCCCAGCTGTCTTAACCTGTTGATATACAGTGTCACGTGCATGAGCGTCTGTGTATGCAGGCGCTTCTAAATCCAAAGAGGTACGCAGAAGTATTTACATATTTATATGTATGGAAATATGCACCTGTGTATCCGTATATGCGCTCACTTACTAGCATTAAACTATGTACACTCCCAAGTATTTAAACCTGTAATGTTAGTGTATATGCCCGGAGATTTGCATGTCTGTGTCCATATCTATCTATCTATCTATCTATCTATCTATCTATCTATCTATCTATCTATCTATCTATCTATCTATCTATCTATCTATCTATCTATCTATCTATCTATTTATCTATCTATCTATTTATCTATCTAACTATCTATCTATCTGATTTGTCTCCGATGTGAACCATCGTCAAGATTGATGTCAACCACACAAAATAATTTTAACGCACAACTTACATATTCCCCGTGGGGACTGACAGTGCGTCGGTTAATGAAGGGTTTTGTTATATTATCGTTTTCCAGCACCGTACATGAAGTACTCTCCAGCGGTGGTGGAGGTAATGACGTATTAATCTCTATGCTTCCCTTTCCCTTTATTCAAGATTTACCGTGAAAGATTCAATCTCAGCGGATTTTTTATATGGGATATGTGAGTCCCTACTTTTGTTGTAACTTCTCGTCAGAGATAGTTACAGAGCAAGTGCCACTGTTTCTGGCGCTGACGAATCTACTCGACAAAGGAATTACAACGTGGAGTATCCTTCTTCCTATTTATCGCAGTTCCTTTAATTGAGTAGGCCGTGAGAATACCCGATGTTTTTTCAAGTGCAAAGTGGTTCGTGTGTAGACTTGGTGTTCTTGGTCACGGGCAGCAATAAGATGGTCAGACAAGCAATGTAATCCGACAGAACAACGTCAATGATCATTAGCACAAACACATACGAATGCCTTACAAGCGAATATATGGAAAAGCAAGCGCTACCTTAAATGCCTCAAATGCATTTAAATTATTTGGAGCAGTTGAGATGCCATTTTGACCATAGCAGATTATGGTAAATCAAGTGGGGACACTCTACGACAGTTTGCTTACAGAATGGGCAGACGTAGAAAGCAGCAGCCCAGCTGGACGACGTGCCTGAAGAATGCAGAACAGTCATTGTCCATGAAATAGGCACCCTTAACGCTAGTAATTTATTTCTAAATTTCAAGCTTTAAAGCCATCATTCGCCTGGACGCAGTGGACGAAAGAACCATTGCTTGTCAGACACCTGGATGTACAAAAAGTGGATATCCAGGGGACTCCGGAACGACCCCTTTGGTGCTTGGCGTTTGGCGTCCAGAGGGATGACCGTAGCTATTAATCAACAAGGGACAGCACATTTGTCATTATGCGATGTGACCAAATGGTGAGTACTGGCGTTTTGGCCTTGCCTCAGTTCGTCTCGGTAACAGATCGGCGAAAAGTTACGGCTTACTGTTAACCAATCTATCATTCGTTCATTATGGTGCTTATGTTATTCGCAGTTCTCAGTGTTGCACCTGATAAGATATACAAAGAGGAGAAAACAGCTTTATTTATTTTGTCATGAAGTCGAGAGGATGTCTCCAAGATAGGTTCAATGACAGCATCTTTGCTGCATAGACTCAGTGCTGTGAAACCAGCAACGCTCTAGGCTTCTGGGAGAGCATGATCAAGTTAGTTCGTAGGTCGGTCATACCGCTGACTAAAGAATAGACGGTTACCAAGGCACTAGTGGTTTTCTGTTTTCTAGAGAGCTAAAGCCTGGTAAACAATCAGTACTTTATCCCCGTGACACCAGGTGTGAGGGATGAAGAGGCACTGAATTCTAAGAGCCTGTTTTCACATGAGATAGCCAATATGTAGGACTTGCAATATATTCACAGCGATGGAAGCCATGAACCTTTCAGGTTTGTATTTTTCGGCTCTGCTGGGTAAAATAAATTGTCCACTGCCTACTGTAGTCAAGGCAAATTAGATCAGGAGTCGATGGTGCTCAGGAATGGAGACGTTCTACTCATGGCAATCCAAGCAACTGATTGCAGAAGGTAGATACTAAGGTGACAAAGGGTCGATCCTAACTTCAATAAACATATGGTGAACTAGGACTGAGCAAATCTGCTTGAGCAAAATTACCAACCAGAATTTTTAAGTGACCTATTAAGTCATTGTACCTTAGGATTAGGAATATTGTTTGAAATTCGGTGCTCAAGAGTTACGAGTGTTGTTCCCCTTGCTTACCGAAGTTCTAAGTGAGTTTCACCATTAGAGGAAGTTTGCACAAACCGCTTACCCTCTTTACGTCTCTCTAGGGATGGTACGCATAGGCGCGAGAAAGCCGTGCCTAACTGAAGAGGGTGTGTACGATTCTGGATCTTAGTTTGGAGGGTGTGTAGAGATACCGCTCCAAGTGCCGTAAACTGCGGTGTACTGGGAGCGTAGTTAGTAGGGAAAAACTACGAATGGATTTCACAGACCCTGATGCGAATCTTTGGAGGAAAGTTGAAGGTTGGTGTATGCTCGGGAATGCGTTACGAAATTTCCTCATCCGTCCTTTTATTGTGATTATCCTTTCCCAGGGTGTAAATTTAGTCTATACTTCACAGCGGTTTGCCGAGGGCTGAATTTCCATACGCTGAATTTATTAGCTATCTCTAATTGGGTGCGGCTATATTTGAAAAACACTCGATTCTTATATTTCTACAATGAGACACAAAATGTTATTCGACATCCTGTGTGGTCGTGGAATCATCTGTGAATGCGTAATTAAGGGATAAACTGCAAAGGCATTCTGTGCCTCTTTTGTATTCTGATCTCACGCCGGACTGGGCCGGAATCGAACGGTTCAGTGCACACAGTATCACAGGAATTAACGGGCAAGTAACGTGGTATAATCCGCTGCAGTTTCATCATCATCCGTAAATACGATCAATTATTCAGAGTGCTGGCAATTTACAAACGCAAAAAAAACGGAACAATTTAAAACGATCCCTGGGCCCAGAATTCAGTTCACTGCAGTCTGTACAACCAACAAGCCTGCACTAACGTGCTCTGGTTCGGACTGCTAACTCACAACACCGTCTACTCAAGAGGGCAAAATAAGTAGAAGATTCGCAGTTTACACACACATTTGTGAGTAAAGCCGAACGTATTTTTCAGCTGTAGTGGTCTTGTCCTCAGCTACGTTGGGTCGAAGTGATTTTAGTATGGGATGTCGGTCCATGTCTGTGATTCACGGTGACCAGTGGAATTCTGTAATACACAGTATAAAAATGACAATCTTTTAAGCGCCCATATTAGATTGCCATTAGTCTAACTTCAATTCCGTTCCGCTTATTCAGAGCACGTAAGGAAATGGTTGTCAAAATCGGTGTCGCAATCCTCTGTGTATTGATGCAAAATCTCTGACTTCTTTGATCATGAGGCACCTAGTCGCATCGGGCCACAACGTTGGCATAACCTGGTCTTTCAAAGTGTTAGTTCACAATGCAAACCGCAAGCTACTAGCATTCAGTGGAGCATGTTCACCAGAGTGCATCAGCCAGCTTTTTGTGCATATAAACGGTTAACCCTGAGTAATAGTCTACCTTGGATTAACCCGCATGACATTCTCCCATCTCTCACTCCACCTTGGCGATAATTGTACATATGAAACCTCCCATTTAGTTCAATTCACTGTGGTCTTCACAATCTACTGTGTATAAGTTGTTATGTTTTACTTCCACTTTAGAGAAGAGTAAATGAAATGCTTGCATCCCATGATGTGTCTTCTTTCTGCCTTGTCAAATCAATATTACAATGCCTCTCTTTTATCAGTCAATATTAGATATTGCACACAGTTTATACCACGAGCAGGCATAGTTTGCCCAAGGGTGTTTGGTCCTATGTTATACTGGTTCCTTGTTATCTGAACAGGCATTCCATCATGATCCTAACGTTGGATGATACAAGACTATTCATAAAACACCGCACGTCACTGCTATTGGACAAGCTGTTGGCTTCGCTAAACCGAAAACAGCCAAACCACCAGAGACGGCGCCTGGATTTTCTTCATTCGTCAATTTGGGATCTGTCTCGCCAGTCCGTTATAGGTTTCATGCGGTCCACGTATGGTCATATGTCATACTGTTGTTGATTCAGAGATCACCTGACTAACTCATTGTGTCCTTGCTTTCGAGTTTAGGTACCGATGACAAGTTTGAGGGAAACTTCCCAGATCTGGGATCGGTTCTGTCCGGTCATCAATTGCTTGCATCCATTCAAAGAACGCAAACTTTCGACTGTTTTGCTTGTGTATTATCGCCCAAATGTAAACGTTTAGCTCGTCAGTTCGACAAGCGCTGCAGTGAATTAATGATTTTGGTTGTTAAGTTTGAAGGATTATCCGTCCGATCAAACGAATCCTGCAGGATTCTGATGTGATTAAATTGATTAAATTCCTCTTCGGCATCCATCCATTCCCTTTTTCTGTAACAGCCGTTTATCAGTCCTATTGCCCATTTAGTTAGTATTAACGATACTGCTGAAAATTCCGACTGTATACTATGCTTCAGACATCGTTAAAAGTACGACTTGGTTACTCATTTGAATATCACTAAATATTTCCTTTATCTAAGATCTGCTCTCCTTTTCTTTTAACTGGAGCTCCTTTCGGAAAATGTGCTGCTCAGACTTTTTGTGACTCTAATTTATCTTCGACCACAATGATGTGCCTGGCTGTCTGTGCAGGAGTGTAAACAATTACTATCAATTAACGCGCATTTATCACTATGGTTTTATTCGAACATTGCTCGCTGGATTTCCGCACCTGAAGAATCGATTTTCCAAATAATCGGCATCAAGAGAATAGAAATCTGTGAATACATGATTTGGCCATACTCTCGATTGTGGAGAATCCCCCCAGCTAAACAGGGCGGCGAAAGTCATAGGGCGGCACAAACATTAAAGACCATTTGCAAACGCCCTGAGAATGACAGAAGTATGATTGACCGCGCTTACCGGACCGCAGACAGATTACCGGATACAACATAAATAGGTTCTGTGAACATTTGGTGGGCCACTAAGTGCTGCAGACGGAAAGCGTAGAAAATAATTCTGATACCCTCGGACCTGTTTGAGCACTTCGATAGTCACTACACACGAGTACATTTTTTAACCTGAAAATTTTACGCTTAGCAAGAAAACGTCTTATCACTGTACATCTTTTCTACTACTACGTCAACCGGTACGCCAAGCTAGGTGGTTTATTCGCTTAGCCTTAGAGAACAATGGCCACACCGGCTGTTAGTAGTGAGATCTAGCATTTTTCCACTGAAGTTCTCAACCTAATAATATTGTTTCTCATCAATCGACTAAATCCGTGTGAATGTGAGGAGTCTTGAATACTATGGTGGACAGAACCCAGGGGTGGAGTTAGCTGTCAGAAATCGACTCCAATTTCCACCAGTGCCCCGTCATCGTCGTGTCAAAGCTCCCGTCATATTTGGGCAGTTTGTTATGTGCTTTATTTTGGTTGATAGCAAATCCTAGAAAATCCAACTGATGTGTTAGAAATAACCTTATTTATTTTATATGACAGAAGAACATCAGATAAATTCACACGGAAACGAAGTCACATGGGGTAATCATTCATTTGACCAAAATTGTCATTGAGCAGGAAAATATAGGGCTGGCCGGATCAAACAATGAGGAATTTCAAAAACCTGAAATTAAAGGAAAGAATTAAGGCAGGATAATTTCATCGTTTTCAGGCCAGCGACTGTTAGGTATTGAAATAATATTTGCCGTAAAAAAGCATGAAAAATTGTATATGGGATAAGTAACGACCCTGTCAGAAGGGACGAGAGAAAGGAGCCTCAAAATGAACTAATGAACCCAAATTGCTCTCGCCTGCACACCTGGCTAATGAGTAGTCAATTCATGTATCCATTATATAGCCTGGATTTCATATCAGCGAATCATGAGATGACCTCAATCAATCATTCGTTCAGTCAATCATTTAGTCAGTCAACTAGCCAATCAACCGGCCGACCAATCAACCGATCAATCAATCACTTGACCAACCAGTCACTGAATCAATCAATCAGTGGGTAGTCGAAACGTTGGCGAATTACATCTACCAACAACGCCGTTATTAACTTAATATCATTCACAATTAAATCAATATCCAGTCATTTATTTCATTTTTTATGCAATGAATGCAATTCTGCTCAGTCTTCAGGATAACTAACTGACCATTAGTTGAACTTTCATTGGTTGCTTCATGAATATGGAAATACGAAACCGTCAGGGAAAAAAAGAAACCCGGTTTACCATTTATGTTGAGTTGTGATAGTTTGGCTTATTGAAACGATCGGAATTAATTTTTCAAACGAATCATTGTTTGCTTCCACTGTATGATCAGCTACATGAAGCAACTCACAGCTTAACTACTGATGTTCCGCACAGGACACCAAAGAAGGGAAAACTGCGAATGGCTTGGTATAGGTGAAACTTCACAATACGCAGAACTCTAGCCCAGTAAGGAGAAGGATTTAGGGAGCCGCGGAACTAATTAGTCAGGACTGTCACAGTTGGTCACTGAAACCATTGAAGAGAATGAGTTTAGCTGCTTTGGTGAGCCGCACGTCATAATCCTAGTAGCCAATGTCATGGGCGACATACCAGGCGAATCTCCGACTCGAAGACCCATGAAGATCTCTTGCGTCTTTTTGACCCTTTCTCAGAGCTACCCTGGGCTATATCCCACGTTAGTATACATGCACACGCTTTATCAGTAGTTCGACGCATATGGATCATCGAGTGCAACTTAATAACAGTATCGTTGTTATTGCA
Source organism: Fasciolopsis buskii (assembly GCA_008360955.1). Classification (NCBI taxonomy): domain Eukaryota; kingdom Metazoa; phylum Platyhelminthes; class Trematoda; order Plagiorchiida; family Fasciolidae; genus Fasciolopsis; species Fasciolopsis buskii. Next base: position 12,391 of record LUCM01004186.1, read on the forward strand.
GGGCAGGATCATGTGGTCAGCCGGCGAATAAAAGAAACCGACCATCTGGGTCGATGAACTGTATATTCGCCCATCAGCTATGCTCTCAGAAGGAGCTTTTTGAAACATGCAACAGTTCAGCTGTTTTGAGATCAGAGATGCTTTCTGTTGAACAGCGAGTATGGTTGCATTTTGTCTGAACTTGTGTCAAACATTCTACACATACTGAATAAGGTAGCAGATGTGTGTGCAGACATTACTCTACCACTTCTAATCCTATGCATGTTCAAACAGCAAAAAGAACAACCTAAATTCAGTGGATAATATGGATGTTCAGTCATCACAGAAAATTAATTCTTTAAACGTTTTCACTGCTTTCTTTTATTGGAATGACAGGAAATAATGAGTTGATTACCTGATCAAATCACTCTACGGATCTGTTTGGCATCTTTGGCCTTAACGATTTTTGTTTTCTGTTTAACAAGAACAATTGGGAGAAAACAAATGTAATCATTAATAAATAAAAATTTGAAGTTTCTATGACTGCCTGCCAAGTACGTTTTACTAAACTTGCAACATAGCCCCGGTAACCCAACCGAGGGCGAGCATCATCTAGTCATGGGAATTTTTCCATCCGCCTTGGGTCGGCTACTTGTAGATGAAGGGGTGGGGGAATTTAATGGTTCCATGGCTGAATTAGTGGCAGCAAACTTGTTTCCAACTTACTGCATGGTAGACATTGCTACCGGGGCTACTCGGCTGGAATGTGTTTACGTAATTCTTCTGGGAGCATAGAAGGCCGTGTAGTTTCGCGCAGACAAGGGCTAAGCTCAAAAGCAAGTGTCAACGCTCTATCGTACGTGAATTGATTTGACCATTTATTTGGAACAACAAAGCGGATTGCGGTGCCTAGGGAGACTAAAGATGCAATCATGTCAGTTCAAAAAATCGGTTTAAATTCACTGATTTTGGCCTGGCTAAGTGCGGATTAGTGAAACGTTTTCAAATTGAACTTGACCGACTTTGGAGCATATTTCTTTGTACGCATCCCAGATACTGTTCAAATACTTGGATTTTCATGTGAAGTTTACGTACTAATTCCACTCGCTGGAAAATGGACAAACACAACTGGCATGTGCCGTGACAAGGTCACACTTAAGATCAGTGAGGTTGAGGTTTGTTGACTTTCTGAGTGACAGCCTTTAGACTGGTTGGCAGTGCTGAGATTTGAACTTCCTCACTGAGAATCAACGGGTGAGTAGTCTACCAAACCGCATAGGTTAACAGGCCAGTGTTTGTTGTAGAAAAATTTTGCTATCATAAGCCTTCTGATAAATTGGGCCGGACGAACAAGCTCACTTTTGTCTTTCTTTG
>LUCM01004186.1:13768-30525 GCA_008360955.1 Fasciolopsis buskii
ATTTTTTGGTTCTGTTGAGAAAGAAAATGATGTGAGAGTTTTCTATCATGACATGTTGGACACACAGAATGATGATCATTTAGTAAGGATGAAAATGTGTAAAATAATGATTCTTTTTGGAAATACCAGTCTGATACTAGTGTTTATACACTTGACAGATGATTGTCATCAAATAAGAGACGAACATTTCAGGGTGGTCTACAGAGTATCAGTAAGCTTGTAAAGCTGTCCGTATTTGTCAGTTCTCTCTCCTTGTCACAGCCCCGTTTGAACCCCATTACACAAATCGAGCGCGAGCATTTCCCTTGGCCTGTTTAATCCGAAGCTGGGGGTGATGAAATCTGCCCAATCCTCAAATAGTTTCCTTCTTTTCCTTCCTTTATTTCAATCTAGATAACCAAGCCCCATTTCCCAAACATTCTAGTTACTTACCCAAAAAATTACTCTAATTATTGGCATATTCTAACAGGAACGGTTAGTAGTTTTGTTTTTATCATGTAACTGTATTAACCCGCTTGTTTTGCTACCTGTTTGCTTCCTAAATCTCGACGATTTTTCATTGAACTCTGTATTTGGATGAGGCATGTGATCGATTTGACCATCGCGAAGCCGTGTAACAGATGCAGGTAAACAACTGAGGATCAGTAAAAGTAGATTATATATATGTATATACGTCTCACCAGAATGGAATTTGTGGCGTCAGGAGTGTGTATGGAAACTCTTTGTCGAAGATTCCCACAGAAGAACCACAACTATGATTCGTCGATAATTCTTTGTAAGTTGGTTTGAGCCAACCTTCGGAACGAGGGCAGAATGCCTCAGAATATACAAATATATTATAATATATATATATAACTATATATTAGTGACGAGTGGAAGTATGAGCAGGCATCTGATGCGTGAACAAACATTGCGGGAGCACACGAGGGTTTCGCGATTATTGTCGCTCTTCAGGTTGCGTACCCGGAAACATTGATGAGCGCCAATAACCGCGAAAACCGCTCGTGTGCTCCGGCATGTTTTGTTCACGCATCCAGATACTACGCACTTACTTTGTATATGCATATTTATATATTATATATATTAGAGTTGGAAGGCCCCCGGGTACACTGAGTTCTAATACGTTTATCCTGACGTTTCGATCAAAAACTAGGGACTCGTTGTCAAAGTGAATGTGTGATTGAATGGGATCGCTAGTTCCGTTCGGTCTTAGGCACTTGTGCGCTGTTTGTTCTCTCTATTCTGCAATCCGGGTCTTGTTAAGATGACGGAATGTTTGTCAATCTCCACATTGCCGATTGAACGAGTTATTCGAGTGGTGGCCTCAAGAATCAGTTCGCTCCCCCTTTCTGTTTTGCCCGGCTGACTACTTTGCGATTGTTGATGTTGACTCATGGCCTGTTTGTGCCACAGTTGTTTCCATCATCTGCGAGTGTGGGTTTCAGCGCGTCCGTAGGGCTAAGCTATGTTCGTTGCAAGCGCGTGCGTAATTGTTTGCTTGCTCACCGACATACTGTTTGTCACACTCGAGGCACGGAATGGCATAACTACCCCTGGACTGTCGTTGGCTGGTCGACCGCGATCTTTTCCGTTGAATAGAACAAGAATCGCGGTGCCGGTCGGTTTGTGGAGCGATTGTATTATCTAGTGGACGTGGATGTGTTCGACCGCTTTCGGATACTCCCCCGTATGTTATGGAAAGTACCACGATCGATCCGGTCCTCTTTTGTGTTTGCCCTCTTGCCTTCTGCGAATACAAGCGTCTGATTAAAGACTTGGATATTCCAGTTGACCGCAAATAACCGTGAACAAACCTAGATTGCTTTTTTCCCGTAGGTGCTGTGTACTTGCAGTGTTGTGTCGGCTCGATGGGACAGGGTACGCACACAGTCTTTTAGGTGGCAGGTTGGATGGCTTGCTTTTTTGAAATTTGAGTATTGCGGTCCTCGTCGTCGTTTTTCTGTAGGACGGTGTCTCTATTTGCTCCCGATTTGGTTGTCTCATAATTAGTACGTCGAGAAAAGCGTAGAGCGAAGTCTTTTTTCCTCCTCTCTGGTGAATTTGATGCTGGGCACTATCGCGTTTAGTGTTGATTAAATTGGTCCATTTCTGTTTTTCTAACACAACACAATGTCATCATCAACATATCTTGATCCATAAGCGTGGCGGTTTGTTTCGAAATGCCTTTTGTCTCGAATGGTTTCATGGTCTGCATCTGCAAACAAGCCTGATAGGCGGTGATCACATGGGCGTTCCTCTCTATTTGCTTATATTTTACCGTCCCATTGAACTGTGGTTATGTTTTCCAATGCACAATTCTATCAAAATTGCATTACATTCGTCCTTAGACGTTGCTGTTCTATCTGATAAGTTGGAGTTTCCTTCTCCATAAGTTGGCGCATGCTGTCCAGTGGCATTGTCCTTGGAATATTTTTGTGAACAGTGATGTGACGGTCGAATGAGACCATAGCTTCGTTTGCTTCTCTAACTTGAGGTCTCTTTGATTTGTTCCGGAATGTGCAGAACTCTTCGTGGTCGTTCTTTGGTTCCTTTGGTAAGGCATTGGGCGTAGGAGACGGAAATGGGTACTTCGCTAGCTGATAGTTTGTGCTGTTGTCGTTGCGACAATGGGTCTAAGCGGCACCCCCGGTTTTAAATATATATATATATACATATATTGAAGATGAAGAAAAATCGACGTAAGCACTTTTTGTTTTCTGCATCTCGTATAACATGAAAAGGTCTTCAAAAGTACAAATACGTTTGCGTATTCGCGGCAATTTTCAAAGGTTCGAAAGGTATCAATTAGGGCCTTATTAAAATGCAGCCGTTTCTTAAGTCACGGTGGTAGATTGTTAATTATTTCTCTTCTCAAGAGACTCAAAGTTCGGCCAAGGGCTTGGATGAGAACATGGAGGATGGCGGGGGAACAAGGAGGGCACAGAGGGGCGGACGAGGTGGCGACCAGCGGAGGGCACGAACACGGGGACTGGCCGACCTGAGGCCAAGGAAACATTGGGCGCTGAAAGGGGAAATGGGCCACCCAGGACGGACACGGCAAGAAAAAACAAGCTAGGGGGAAGCGACCGGGAACAACACGGCCCAAAGGGGCGGCCGCGGCGGACGACGTACAAGGGACCAGGGGGCGGACGAATCGTGGGGGAGCGCAAAGAGCTACAGATGGGGGCGAGCGAGAGCACAGGGACGCGAAAGGAGGAAGAAACCAAAGGGACGACGAGCGGAACAGCAAAACGGGAAGAGAGGGCGAGGGGGGGGCACCAAGGAGTCAAGCGGGGAGGAGAGAGGGCGACGGGGAGGTGGGGCGCCAAACACAACCCGCCCAAGAAAACGGGAAGCAGCGGGGGAAGGAAAGAGAAAGCAGGGAGGAGCAATAGGGTGGGGCGGGGCCGGAGGAAAACCAGCAAGCAAACGTGCAAGGACGGGGGAGCACCAACGGGGTAAATCGGGTACGCGGGAGGAGCAGGAGAAGTGGGGGCAGTGAGTACATCACCATGGGCGGCGGAGGGAAACGTGCAAAGGGAACGGGACCGCTGGGGGGCAGAGGGCGGGGGACGCAGCCCAGAGACGGGGGCAACGACGGGGAGGGCATTGGAAGGGGACGGACTAAGGCCACGCGCGGGAAAAGGGGACAAACACAACGGGCAGGGGCCCGGGGACCAAGTGCACACGGAAGATCAGGGAGGGGGAGGGGGTGGACGGTGCGGAGGGACAGCCGGAGACGTGGGGGCAGGGCGGAGAGGGGAACGGCCGCACGGAGAAAGCAACGGCGGGAGGAGGGCGACCAAACCCGCAGAGCGGGAACAGGCCAGGGGGGGGAGAAAAAAGGGGGCTAGCAGAATCCGGCGAAGAAAGGGGGCCGGAGCGAACAACTCACGGGGGGACGGGCGGGGAGGGTGCGGTGGGAGAAGAAAAGGAGGGAGAGGGGGCGAGCAGGACAGGGGGGACACACAGAAGGAGGAATCAGGGAGGAAGGAGGAAAGGGGGGAAAAGAAGGAGGCGGGACAAGACCGGGCGGATACGAGGGGGAGACCACGGGACAAGAGGTAGGGGCAGCAAAGAAGAGACGGACAGGGCAGGGGGCGACAGAGGAGCAGGAAGCGGGGAAAGCGGGCAGGGGGAGCAGGCGCGCGCCGGGTCAACAGGGCCCCGGGGGACCCCAGGACACAAAAGCTAGCGCGGAGCAGGGCCCGGGGCCGGGGAAAGCGAAGCGGGGGGGGAGAAAGCGGCCCAAGCCGCAAAGAGGGGCGGCGGGGGCCGGCCGGGAGGGCAAGCGAGAGAACCAAGCCCCAGGGCCCAAACAGGGCGAGGGACGGACCCAAAAAGGACGCAAGTGAGGGGCAGAGGCGAACCAGGACCGGGAGCGAGGGGGGGGGGAGCAAGGGAACGGGAGAACCCGCGGGGGGGGCGAACCGCAGGGTGGCGGCCGAAAGCGCGGGCGGAGGGCGGCAGGGAACGCGGGAGGGGAGGAGGCAGGGGAGCGAGGGGACCATCAGCGAAGACGTGGCGGAAACAGAGGCAGGGAAACCAACTGAGGGCAGGAAAAGAGAGGAGAGAGAGGGAGCAGACGGCGCACCAGAAGGGAAGGGGGGGGCCGGCAGGCAGGGTGGAGGGAAACGCGGGGCGAAGAGTCCACAGAAGAAACCACAACGCAGGAGGGCGGCGAGAAGGCGGGGGAAGGGGCGGGGGGAGCCAAGCGGGGAAACGAGGGAGAACGCCGCAGGAAGAGACAAGAGAGAGAGAGAGAGAGACAGAACAGAAGGAGGGAGCAGCAGCGGGAGGCGCGAGAACAAACGGGGCCCGGGAGCACACGAGCGGGGGCGCGAGGAGGGCGCGCGGCAGTGAGGTCGCACCAGGGACGGGTGAGGAGCGACAAGGAACGGCGAACCGCGCGGGGGCACGCAGCCAGAGACGAACGCACAGCGGGGCAGGGACAGACACGAGAGAGGGACGAGGGAAGACGACAGAAAAGAGCGACGAAGCACGGGGGGTGGGCGTCAGCGGGATACAGGAAAAAGGGCGGCCAAAAGTGACAAAGACGGGGGCGGAGGCGCCAGGCTGACAGCCTTCTGATGGTTGGGGCCCCCTCCTTGAAAAAAGTGTGCAATTTTTATTTCATCAATAGAGGAGGTAAAAGATAAAGCAAAAGGTTGATACTCAAAAGAGATGAAGGAATATTGGATCATCCTGAGATATCACCTTAACGGCCTAATTTTAGCCTTCAGAAGACGGCACTCAAGAGGAATGACCAGAGCAGGCCGCTGAACAACACTGATTTTCATTGTTTGGTCGCAATAAAACTGCTCCAAATTTCAAAATTTGGTGGAGAGAGCCCGTAGTCTGCGAGAAAGCTGTGGAACATTACTTTCGACCGCCAAATGTGACCCTGAGAAATGAAGTGGGATAGACTCACATAACGTCACACTGAATGCAGCACAACAGTGAGCTAAGCAAAGGAAACTGCACTCTGCAATCAAACTGGTCAGAGGGTCTTGAATTCGAATCGCTGACTTCACAGGTGGGAAATGCCCAAACCATTTGATCATCACCACGTGGTTATTACTGTTCTATAGCCGGGATTCAGGGTTAGGCAGTACACTAACGATTGCATCCTTGCGTTGAGGACGAGAGAACGATCACCACTTCGCTGCTTAGTCATGGACTTAGGTTAACTTAAAAAGCGGCCGTGGAAAATAGCGGCAACATTTAAGGTGTAGTCGGTTTTACCTGGAGAGCACTCTCGACAAATACTGCGTAAGTCCGCTGGTAGCATTATGACATGGTGAGCGCAATCCAACAAAAAATAAGGCCGTTGCCGCTAGTCTTGCTCCACTGATTCGTCAAGGTTTTCCAGAACAGGTGCGTGAACCGCTCAACCGGCCACCGGATCGCCTGGAACGATTCCATCGCACTTGGCTGCGCAAAGGCTAGGAGTGCGCCCTCTGACCTGGGAGGCCGAGTAGTACAACAGCCTCTAGAACCATGTAGGACGACGGACAACCGGCGATGTGAGGGGAAGATCTAAAAAGGTGGACATGCGTGGTGAATTCTACACCGACATCTTACTTTGTTTTCATTGTCTAGCACTGTCTCCGCTTTCTCGTCATGGTTTCGAAGGTATAAGATCCGTAAGTAGAATAGTGATACATACCGCTTCGGATACTCCCCGTATGTATGGAAGTACCACGATCGATTTAGTCCTCTTAGTACTTGCCTTGTTTAGTGCGAATACAAGCGTTGATGAAAGATTGTGGATATCCATCGGCAGCAAATAACTTGAACAACCTAGATTGCTCCTGTGTCTGTAGGCGCTGTGAACTGCAGTGTGTCAGCCCGATGGAACAGGATGTACACACAGCTCTTTAAGTGGCAGGTTGGATGGCTGCTTTTGAAATTGAGTATGCGGTCCGCCGTCGTCGGTTCTTTTACACGGTGGTCTCTGTGCTCCCGTTTGGTTGCCTCGTGATTAGTACGTCCAGAAACGGTGGAGCCGAGTCTTTATCCTCCTCCTTGGTGAATGTTATGCTGGGCACTATGGTGTTTAGGTGTTGATGAAATTGGTCCATTTGTTTTTTCTTCTAACACAACAAACGTATTATCAACATATCGAGTTCACAAACGTGGGTGGTTTACTTCGAATGCCTTTTTCTCGAAATGTTTCATGGTTACGTCAACCAATAGGTCTGATGGTGGTGATCCCATAGGCGTTCCTCTAATTTGCTCATTTACCATCCCATCAAACTGTAGGTATGTTTTTATGCGCAATTCTATCAAATTCATTATAACGCCCGTATACATCGCTGTTCTGTTTTATCTGTTGATTTGGAGTCCTTTTCCATAATCCGGAGGATGCTGTCCAATGCTATTTGACTTGGAATATGTGTGAACAATGATTTGACGTCGAATGAGGCCATAATTTAACGTGTTTCTAACTTGATCTGCTCCAGGAATGTGGTAGAACTCGTGTTATTCTGGTCATGTGGTAGGTAGTTCGTTGACGGGATTCTCTGTCACTGGCTAGTAGGTTTCGTTGTCATCCAGTAATACTTTCATCTTCTCTTGGCATTCAGTGTTGTCAAACATTATCGCGTTACCCTTGTCTGTGGGAGTATCACTATTGCTCGATTTTTTGGAGTGCTTTTACAGCTTTGATTTCGTTATCAGATAGGATGCGCGAGTTGTTGACAGATCTTCGCTTGTGTTTCCGTGCGTCGCTTCCGTAGTGCTGATTCAACGAAAACAATGAAATTGAGATGTTCCGTGTTGGTGTGGTTGAATGTTAATCCTTTCAATAGCACGGACGTTTTGCTTCGCAGCAGCAGGTGGTTGGGTCCATTGTAAATTGGTTCGTCACATTGAGGTTTCTCTAGACTGAGCATGACGTATTTCTTGGTGAGTCTGTCCCTGACCCTTGAATGGTTTGTGTTCGATGTGATTTTGACAACCATTTTTATTCTCATCCACCTAGCGTTAAATGTTTGAGGCGTCCCGTTCGAATCAATTTTGGTGGTTTTCACATACGGATTTCCCGCGATGCTCGTCGGCGATCGGTCAACGATTTGTTTGGAGTATGAGTATGTAATCCTATGGGCACGATCTGAGTTAACTGAGCTATATATATATATATATATATATACATAAATATATATATATATATGTGCAATTCACTGTCAAAAGTTTTTGAACTTTCTGGGTATAAAAAGGCATCAAAAAATGTCATGTAATTACTGGCTTTCTCTAGCATATCTGTTTGCAGACTGTAGTTAGGCCAGATAAACATTGACAACCTTGGTTGTCTAGATAAAGGCGTCTGAACATGAAAAAATGAAATCCAATTGGGGCGTAAAAACCTCAAAAACATTTTATCTACGACACGAATTAAGCATGAGTGTACTGGAAGGCCCATGGCCCATAGCCACCAAGCCCCAATACAAAGGGAGATCGGCAAACATGACCCGTAAAATTGGAGTAACAGAAAACTACATAAGGTCTACCAGGTCAGGTTCGTTAACGATACGTGCGACAGCCAGTTACCGGATTCCATCAAAGTGACCGACAGGAAACAAACCTCTCACGCTTAATCCACTTGACCACATTCGGTCCTTAGAATTATGCTAAGTCGCATTTATAAATGCTAACGAACTTGCCCGTCTAACAGAAACATTTATTTCGTCGAGTATTCTACCAACGGCTAAGCCTGTGTTTATAGGCTAAAAAATACTTGTTAACTGAGGTACTTCATGTTAACTGGCGTCCATTATTCGTGATTCATCACAAACAAGAAAACTCCCGCTTGTGAAGGATCTTGATTCAAACTAAAGCCGATCTTGTGTCAAGATCACTTAAGAGGCCTACGTTGATCGCTTTCGTTGTTATCGTGACAGTGAAGTAGTAAGCGACAAATAGTCAAGACTTCTGACACCACAATGTAGGACATAATGAACTGGCCAGAAAACCTAGGCCAGAATAAGATTTGTGTTTAAGCATCACCAGCAACTTAAACTAAGCAAGGTCATTATTTAAATCATTAAGCGAGTGAACTAGGCCACAAACATGTCTTTCAGCAACGAAATCAATCACGTTCGAAATAGACCAAACTTAAAATTTTAGGACAACATCTATTTGTTCCAATCCAGAAAGAGATCATTACGGATATTTCATGCCCCACTCTCAAGATAGAGTACGGATTAACCAGTACTTGTGCAATAGTAAAAAAGTGCTGAGTGCCATAATCTGATGACCTGCTAATTTTGCTGATGGATAAACGGTATATGATCGCTTGCAGAACACTTACAGAGTGGACATTTCTAATAGGAAATTGTTCGAATAAGTTGACCAGCCTTCTTATTTCCGTCCGGATTGTTTACTTGAGAAAAACGCACTACGGATAGGAGAAATCTTGTGATTGTCGTGACATACTCATTATCTTGATTCTAAGAAAGAAGACAATATAAAGAAAAGACAGTTTCTCTGAAAGATATTCCGTGTTTCACACTACCACAACTTAGTAACCATGTTATTCTGAGTAGATTGGCTTTCTTTCAATTTGACGCAAATGGGCTGGAAGCACAACTAGGTCTAGGAAACTCTCAAGATAAAAACGTCCCGAATCTTGGTACTACCTAACATATCCTTCAGGTCTTGACGTGATAAATGGGCTGAGTAATCAGTAGATATTGACGCAGAAATCCCGGGACCTTTTGGAATGAGGGAAAAATAATTCCATACTCAGGCTGCTGGATGCCACATCAAGATGACCAAAATCACCCAAGCATAGCGGCGGGTCCATCTATTGGTACCGTTTATTGATTCTGGATTTCTAGCAACAGATGCAGCAAACTGTTGTGAATTAATCTTACTTTCTTCACCCTAGCGGGTTTGTGAAACGTCATAGTTGACATTTACGTACGGTAGCCAAAATGGGATGTAGACAAAACTTCTAGCCTGTTTGCTGGCTAGATAACTCCAAAGCTTACGGTTTACTATCGAAGAGATTCGCCCCTCGATGCGTCATTGAGATACATTGAGTTGCATTGTAGAACACATTTTTGCAATAAGAGAAACCTAAATTTCAGTTAACAGCAAAAGTAAAAATGGGTCATCAAACATGTTTAAAAAACCTAACATTGTCGATGAGTATTTCTAAAAACGATGGACCTCGAGCGAAATATTTTCAGTTTTGAAAGTCCGAATGCAGCTTCTTCATAACCATTTACCTATGAACCAGAATACCTGGTAAATATGGGAGAGTGGAATTACGAATTAGGAATCGATGCTGCGAGCCGGTTTGTGTTCAATAAACCGATGGGAACCTGCCGGTAGAGTAATGGCTAGGGCATTCGACTAAAGGTCGTTCGTCTCAGGTTCGCGTACCAGTTCGGCGCGGTGGATAGGCACTGAAGGTAATTCGCACCAGGGCTGAAACGGATGCTGGGTGTTGAAACCACATGGTGAACAATTTCCTGAAAACTGAAAGAAATGCTCAGCCCATGGATTCAACGGTCAGTGAATGTAACGGACAGATCCATTCTCCTCACAAGTCGTTTTACGAACAACCGGTTTGCGACAACAACGGGGTTGGCGTCGTTCATAAAATCCGCTGGTTAGACCTCCCCAGAACGTTCTCACAACTCGCATAGGTGGTTATTTTAAAGACTCCTGCGTAGCTCACGGTTCACAGGCTGACGTGTCACATTATAATCAACACCGAGGAGTGACCTACGTTTATCTGAGAGAGGAAGAGATTGCAGCTTTATTACGTAATTTGGTGTTATGCTGCCGAGTTGGGTTGATCTATGCACACACTAAAGCACAAGACAAGCATCAGCGTCTCACGACAACACAGGAGCACACAGCTTGTGGTCTAGTAGGACACAAACCCCCACTGGGGATTGGGGACACAATAGTTCGGGCTCAAGTCTTTAAGCCCATAATCGCACAACGAATGGGACTGAACTGCTGCTCCCTTGAATGAGCAGCCACACAGAACAGGAGCGGCGCGGAATACGAACAGCTAGCCCAGCCCGCTAGCGGAAGAGAGAAGAAGAGCACAAGACAATGTCGCACGCCTATTGGTGACCCACCAATACAAGTCAGAATTCCAGTGAGCCCTATCGTTTACACGGTTTTGTTGGGTGACCTTGGTCGATATGTGAAACAGCCAATCACAGAACGAGTTTTGATGAATCTTTTTGAGGACATGAAAATTTTTAACCGCGCAATATTTGAAATAACGTCGATTTCGAAATACTGAGAAAAAGGCAAGGTCCTTTGGAATTTAATGACAGAACTAAAATCCGCGGCACCAAAACCCTAGAATGGTCACTGACCATAACAGTTGGGCGACTCAATGGATGTCACAACCGCAAGGAAGTAAGATACCTTCGATATTCATCCAATATAATTCAATATCTTTTGGGGATATTAGACCAGCATCATCATCATCGTTCAATGTTAAGCAACAGGGAAAGCCTCGGGGACCGCTGCCTTTCTCTCGGTTGCACGCTACTGTTGAAATAATGATTATGTAAGAGGGATAACTGGTAGACATGCAAAGACAGAAAAAGAAGTGGCACATCAGCCAACACATGAAATAGTCTAACTGCACAACCGAATTTTTCAATCATTCTGATTTGACAGAAAATGACTACACTATTCATGAATAGAGAGAACTTATCCTCCAGTGTCTCCAACCCAATGCTTGACGGTCCTTCGGACCCGTGACGTCACACCGAAGTAAATTAAGTTCACCATACATTCTCTCATTCCACGCTACCACGTCATCCGTTCATCTACACGTGGCTCCTTCCATTGCTTGGGAGGAACGGAAAATAGCGCGCGGTCCGGTAGACGAATGGTTGTCATACGTAACAAGTGACCAAAGCAACGAGGCCAAATAAGTAAGATATGATGTGATAAAATACTCCCTGAACTCGTACCTAATGCTAGGTTCCTAACCTAAGCATTACTCACGCAGACATTTCGTCCAATCCTAGCGATACTGCGATCAGGCACATGAAATCAACCAAGTAATCTAGGTCGCTTGGCTTCTCCCCATCTACAGGTTTGACGCGCACATCCTGAAGGCTTCTTTAACCATCCTAAGGTAGCTCATCGATGAACAAGCTAGACAAGGATGGAGAGATGAAGTACCCTTGTCGAACACCGTCAGTCGTTTCAAATAAACTTGACAGTTCGCCGTATACCCTTACGCGACCACCTGTAGGTAAATCCAAGGCTCTTATGTTTACGAAATTTTCTGACACAGCCTTCCGAAACAGAGCATTAAATAGCGCTGTCGGTCTACTGAGTCGAACACGCCTCTCATATGGAGAAAAACTACAATTGTCTGGCGGCGGTGTGTGTGGCGTACTTCGAGTAACTACCGAAAAGTGAAAATCTGGTCGACAAAACCTTGACTTTCTGTCCGCAGACGTTTCTCTCGCGAATCGGTTTCAGGCAGCGCAGCATTGTCGAAGATAGGACCTTGTCAATTATTAGGACTAAATTGGTCCCACGGTGATTGTAAAAGTCAGTGTGTTCCTCCCTTGAAGATGGGTACAATGAATGACTCAATGCATGACAATGGGATAGTTTTAATAACCGAAGTTTGCCAATCACCGGTGGTGACTGCTACCCCAAGCAGTTGTTACTTTCATTTGTTGGGCTATTTTGACCCACTAATTTTCATATCCTTCCTAAGGCTCGTCATCAATGATGCTTCTTATGTCACTTACCTTCTCACAGTTCGAGAGCTGGTGCTTTTTCTCCTTTCGACTTTATCCCAGTGCTTATCTAGATTTCTGTTTGTCGGAGTTCTTAGCTTGTCTGATAGTTTCTGCTCATGGCTAGTGCAAACAACAAAGTGAGACAGACTTACTGAGGCTCACCGGGTTTGTGGTTTGCCCCGGCACCCATAAAGCTATAGTAAAAATCGCATCTAAACTGATGCACGGTCCAATTCTACGTACCATAGGATCGAAAGATTTGAACAGGGCTGCATCAACGGTAGCCTACTGAGGTAAGAGCTATTTGATTTAAAGTATCTGTGAAGATCAGGCGCCATATCACTAAGGGACCCGGAGTGTCGGAAATTCGTGCTTGACCGGAATAAACGATTGTCCGCACGAAACTGAGGGAACTTATCGTCTACGGTAAAGGATCTTTATTCCAAGAGGAATTTGCAGTGAACTAATCCTTTTGAAATCAATGTTGAATCAGTGTGCCGATCAGAATCGCCTGATGACTGATAAAAGGATGTGGGGTTTGGCAGTTGATTAGTGATTTGGGGATCCGAAAGACGCTAGAATGCCTGGCAGAACTACAATCGTCCTGTGGATCAATTGTTTACCCGATGGTGCACGAATTTCGCCCACCGACTTCTGTGAATGTACAGTGTATCAAATCTTATACAAAGGTTATCGACCTACACGTCAATACGACGAAAAGGAATTTTTCATATTCCAGCTCACTGCCAGTTGTCAATGAAAATCAAGTAAAACAGAACATGCAACTCATTTCAAAGGCTAGAATTATTGGTATGGAAGTAGCAAATCTAATTAGGACATTATGTGCCCAGTTACCCAATCGTGTACATTAAATGTAAAGCTAAAAGACATGAAATGAGGACGAATTCTCCAGGCCTGAAAGAATTGATCGAGTACCTGAGTTAGGTCACCTTCTGCGCTCCATATGACAATGCACCTAGTCATTGGTCACCCGATGTTCCCACTGCATTCGAGCAATCTTTCGGAGACATTGACGATCGAATGAAGAAATCGCCGAGCGCACTCAACGAGGATAGGCCAGTAGTCGCAACCGCACGGAACAAGATCGGTAGTATTGTACACTCCTCTCTTGAAGGAAAGCCAGATGTCATGGCGGTACCATAGGTGTTGCAGGTTCTCGAAGGCTGCTTGAATTAAACAATTCGTGGAATGACCTCCTTCCCAACATTGCCATTTGTAATCGAGCTCCTACACTACTTAACGCAATTGACTATCTCTGCGTACCATAAAGGACGAGTGTAGGCAAAAGCTTCCCTGAGTCCTGAAGAAGTACCTCGAACTTTGATGGTGAAAAATATACCTCACCTGGATACCATAATCCGCAAACCATTGAAAACGTTTTGAATGGCTTGTGCGCTGTCGCTCAGATGAGTACGACAGTACAACTTTTAGAGGGCCGATACATACTTCTCAGGTATCCCATTATTCGACGAACGGTATCGCAGTGCAGATCTATCGGTAGCGTCAAAGGCCATGCGAATGTCTTAACACTCAATGTTTCTTGGTCCTCGGAAAACAAAGCAGTTCTCCAACAAGTGTTGGGAGGAGTGGAGATTTGATCGATACATCCACCACTGCCCCTCGGGAGTTTAGCCTTTACTAACGTTGTATAACCTGCGAAAGACAACAGACTCCAACAGCTTACGCACTGCCCGCACTAGGTTGGTACACCCGCGGTTGTCGCAGCCACCGTGCGAGCCCTTCCTAAAATAAAGACAACGACTGATGGACCCCGGAAGAAAAGGAGTGGCCCGGAACATCATATCTACGAAATGAAGATCTGAAATTCTGTAAACATTTCCACCCCTCCTTTCTTAAATGGAGTTGGGAAAATGTCATTGGCACACAGCCCTTTATGACAATACAACTGATCTCCACCTTAGTCATCATCATTACTGTCCAGTATTAAAAAACAGGGCAAGCCTAATTGACCGCTGCCTTACTCACCGAGTTAAACGTTGCTATAACAAGTGGGCTAGCGCTGATGGCCAGTAGAGTTGTTTCAAATCGCTCCATTCAGAATACAAAACGTCGCTATTGATTGTGGAGAGCCGTACTGCCAGCTCCACGCATCGCTTCGTTCACAATAAATGCCTTACTACAAGAAGCTCGAGTGAAGTGAGACGGTCTTCGGAATTTCCCCTGGGGTTATCGCGTTCCATCTTCCACGCGCGGTGGGAGCACCGAAGCTCGCTATCCGTAAGTAATCTTGTGTTAAGCACACAAGAACCGGGTTTCATTATTCCCGTTACCAGTCAGGAAGAATTAGTGTTTGAAAAAAGGACCCAGCAGAATTTCACGGTGCTACAACGGGGTGCGTCAGACCCTACCTTAGTAAACCCACAGAATGAAAGGTATTGTTAATACCGGCCAGCGGTCACTGATGTTGCCAAGAGGGAGATATTCTAGCAGGATTATAGAGGCAATAAAGCTGTCGTTTCAAAGAAGAGTTTGTTATGGAGAAACCGAAACTTAGACCTCTAAAGGTAAGTTATCTCAATTCCGGTCAGTAATATAATCCGACAGCCTTCAATTGCCATTCCTTTGCAACACCGCATAAAATAAAAGAACTACTAGCACCACAGTAACTATCACTAATAAAAGTTCTACAAAATTTAACTGCTGGATGTGGATAACCAAAAATCAGTAAAAACAGTTACTGGAATGGTAAGGGCAACCAATAATCAAAAATGCTGATATTCTGGCAAAGACTAGCCATCGTTTCGTTTTATTTCATTTATTTGTGTGAACATCATATGCAAAGCAAACAAGCTTAAGAAACGCGCATCCTATTGAAAAAACAGAACGAATCAATAGCTTTTATTGGTACTACTATATACAAGTAATATTTATCAGTTCCTCATCCTCGGGACAGTCTACTTAGACGCTGGTTTTTGTACAGCAGCGCAGTCATACTTGCCACGTACGACTTTGTGCTTTACTCCGATTAAATCCTGCGTCCGACCACCGCAGATGAGCACGATATTGTGTTCCTGGAGGTTGTGACCTTCGCCGGGGACGTGCGCAACCACTTCCTTCCCATTACTCAAACGGACACGAACGCATTTCCTATTGGCACTATTAGGTTTCTTCGGTTTTCGAATTAGTGTCTTCAGGACAATAGCCTTCATAAACGGTTTTTGGTCCATTGGCTTGTTCGGCGGTCTTTTTTTCCGATGGGGTCCGACCATTGCCATGTAAGCTAACGAAGCCAAGGACCGTGTAAACAAATGCGGGTGAGTCACCGATAAATTCTGCGATGCGGAAAACAGCCGGCCGTTTGAGAATGAAGAAACCAATTGAGAAGATAACCTTGGAAAAGACCAGGCTAAAAGAGTAATTCCGCACAGAAAAACTTCATTAGTGATGAGGGCAAATGGCGTACAGCCGAAGCTAAGAAATTTAGCATCGATCTAACAAAGCAGACTCCATTACAAACATTACATCTGACAACCTTATTAACGCCCCAACCAGCGGTAAGCCTCACATTTTACAATATGATTAACAGACAGGTATAGTGGAAGAAACATGTTTTTAGGCTGCCAGGTCTCACGATAAAGTTCATTTTACCAACCATTAATCACACAGCTTTGGCTTTAGTTGTCACCTCAAAGCGACTTCAACTGAAAAGAAAAGATATCGTGAATAACGAACCACCGATCACCAAATAACAAGCTGAAAAACTACAAAGAAGCGGAGAGATCTCCAGTTCCAGAGCATTACTGACTGCGACATTCAGCCAAGCCTCTTATAGTCACCTATCACAGACTGCGGAGATCTCGTGCGCCCTAAATATAGAGCCTCGCAGAAATTACAATCAAGAATCCGATGGCTAAGATTTTCAGGCCTTTTTGCCATGTCACTGACTGGCCATCTCCAACCATCTTCCAATCATTACCTACTTCGAACAACAGATCAAAACGGAGTAGTCCCTCTGCGGACATGTGCACATCACTTCTTCATTATCATCATCGAAGTTCAGCGTTGAAGAGCAAGGAGAGCCGACTGACCGATGCCTTTCCCCAGAGTTACACATTTCTATAAAAAGAGTGAATATTCAAAGGGAACGGGGGGTGGATCTACACAGACGGGAAAAGATAAGAATGCTGCAGTAGCCAACACACGGAACACAGTCTAACTGTACAGATGCACTCTTTCAATCATTCTGATTCAATAGAAAATGACAACATGATCGCCACTGTTCACGGATCACTGACATATTCTTCAGTGTCTCCAGCCACCAACTTGACGAGTCTTTCGGACCCCAACCACGAAGAGTTGAGACACCTGCTTTAGCAAAGTTCGCTGTGCATTTTCTCATCCCGCGTGGTCACGTCATCTGTTGACCTCCAGGTAGCTCCTTCCACTCCTTGAGAGGAACACAAAATAGGGCACGGTACGGTAGACGAGTGTTCGCCAGACGCAACACGTGACCCAAACCAGCGTAGTCTA
>LUCM01004186.1:31195-42184 GCA_008360955.1 Fasciolopsis buskii
GGTTTTTTGAATGCAAAACACCAGCAAACTGTCAAGCAACGGGGCAAATAGCCCTTTGTTAACTACCCACCTTGATATCGAAGCAAATGGGTGGGTGCAGCCCCTATTGATTAATCCCTGTGCCGACGAATGACAGCAAATGCTGGATTTATTAATTGTTTTTTGTGCAATCAATATGAGGTTTTCCATGACAGAGAAAGAACCTACTGGGGAACAGTCGTAAACCCACACTAAGAAACCAGAAACAATTTAGAGATTCACAACCAACAAGCCTTTTGGGTTCACCCAACCAAAAATCTTAATCCGCCAAAGAAGCCGCATGGAGAAGTTAATGAGTAGAAGATTCAAAAATTCAATTGGACTCAATTATTTTTCAATTCCAAATTTTAACGATTAACATATTATTGCCGATTCCAAATCAACTTCCAAGTGGGGAGGAAACAGCGAGGACTACTCCGTCAGGCCCCTACCCACTGATGTTCTGGGCATGACTGATTCTTCGGCTTAAGACAAGGTACTCTGTATAGCTCTTTGGGTCATCGACCCCGTCAAAACAACGAATACCGGGGTAGCCAGATCCTCACAGTGAAGGAAGCACAAAAATTCTCTTTGTGAGGAAATGTAATCTCATTGTAAAGATAGGTTGAATCTGCAACCGGATTTACACTAGTGGAAATAACCTCCTTGTGAAAAACCACGGAAGAATTTAGTAAAAGTACCGTTTAAAGTTTCTGCGAAGGCATTTGAAGATAGTACACTGAGATGCCTTGGTAGCTGCCAATATCGAACAATTATTGCATAGCCTCGGGAAAGTAGAAAGTAGAAAGTATATCCAAAGGCCTAGGAGCGGCATACGCTTGGACTCAAACCGCATTGGTGGCATCACCCTGAAAAACTTAGCCTGATATTTCACTAAAATTGAAAGGTCGTGTGTACTGCGTCGCACTGTGCTCAGTTCCGTTGTACCGTTGCAAGACATGAGGTACAACTGTCGAAGATGTTCGTTGCTTGGAAAGTTTTCGATCGTCAATGTCTACGTAGTATGGCTTCGGTTAGATGGAGTGACCGGGTGAGGAATGTGGAGGTGAGGAATCGAGCATTAGGTGTCAATTCTGAGAATACCTTATCTCGGAGTATGAAACTAAATAGACTACGCTGGTTTGGGTCACGTGTTGCGTTTGGCGAACACTCCTTTACCATACCGTGCTCTATTTTCCATTCTCCCCACAGAGTGGAAAAAGCCATATGGAGGTCAGCAGATGACGTGACCACGCGGGATGAGAAAATGCACAGCGAACTTTGCTAAAGCAGGTGTCTCAACTCTTCGTGGTTGGGGTCCGAAAGACTCGTCAAGTTGGTGGCTGGAGACACTGAAGAATATGTCAGTGATCCGTGAACAGTGGCGATCGTGTTGTCATTTTCTATCGAATCAGAATGATTGAAAGAGTGCATCTGTACAGTTAGACTGTGTTCCGTGTGTTGGCTACTGCAGCATTCTTATCTTTTCCCGTCTGTGTAGATCCACCCCCCGTTCCCTTTGAATATTCACTCTTTTTATAGAAATGTGTAACTTTGGGGAAAAGGCAGCGGTCGGTGAGGCTTTCCTTGTTGTTTAACGCTGAACAATGATGACAGTGATGATGATCCCCGAACTGATGTATGGAGACAAAAAATGATATGTGCGCACAGCAAATTCATGAAAAAACTGCTGTTCGTCTAGCTGTTCCCTGTTTTGGTCATTTTTTATTCTTACTCTAGACCTCCACCGGTTTTACCTTGGTTCTTTTAGCACACGTTTTGAAATGCTGCATATATATATATATATATATATATATATATATATATATATATATAGATATCAAAGCTTCGTCTACTTACGAAAAAATCAAAGAATGTTGAAAAAATGACCTTACGGTAAATAGTGAAAACAATTCGGTATAAGGTTAGAGATTTTAAATGCATGACCATAAATGGCTGTATCATTTCACCCTATCGCAAAACGTCTCCAGTCATCGCGTGAGGGCATTTCGTGGATCAAAAACCGATAACCTGTCTCGGGCCACTCTGGACAGTGCTTTAAGTTTTTGATACCACCTCTACGTGTTATGAACTGACCACCTTGACCCACCTTTCAACCAATACCAGCATCAGAGAACAGCCTACAACTGAGATAGTCAGCCTTCCGAAACGCACACATCACACATCGAAACCATTTATTGCATTAAAAATCAGTGTTTCCTCAATCAATCTGCGCTGTGATCCAATACTGCACATCTAACTTAAGTTGCCAGTGAAATTAGCCCACCGTCTTTTAGAAACACTACAGAGGTACTATTACTAAGGCACCAGTAGTTCCGTATCTCTGACCGCAACAGTCACGTTTCTACGATGTGCAATACAGGGCTGTCTTCTTGCTGTTGTGTTTATCAGAACCTCTACTGATAATCAGATAGCACGCCGAAGCCAAAGATATCATAAACAAGCGAATGCAAACCGGGCATTTCGTATACATGAAGGCACTTCATGAGTTGTACGAAAACCTGGTGAGATGTACCTGAACAAATAATGGACACTGTCTGTTACATCCAATTCTTCTCCTAAGGAAATAGTGCACGATTTGAGAGCATCACCTAATTCTGATTTGAAACCTAAATTTTTAGTGCTTATAATGCAACTTCCTAACATGAAACATGTTTTACAAGAACAGTAAGTTGTTTGCATCTCACTGATGCTATATTTCAACCTAGACAAAACCATAACCCCCCCCCGTTGTCTCATTTACTCGGCATGAATTTCGAAGAGACGTTCACTTCCGGAAAACAAACTTTATGGTTAGCTATAGGGTTGTGTGAAAAAACTACTGTTTTCGACGTCGCGCCTGGGTTGTGCAAAACGCAAAGGTGTACACTCGAATAAGGTGGTCTACCTACTATCAAGTAACAGTCTTGCACACGTTTTTCCCAAAAAAGCGGTTTAACTTAGTATGAAATTCTTGAGCCCTTCTCCGTTTTTTTCGAATTCAATGGCACATCTAATCACTTCAGCTAGCTGAAAGCAGGCGGCCGACTGGCAAGCCGAATGTCTGAAGTTCGGAGCGAAGAGAAATACACGACGGTCACAGAGAAGTCATCCAAGTCTAATTTTCAAACGACGGTAGCCGAGGCCGAAAGAGCTTCTCAAAATACGTTCTGTTACTGGATAGCTTTACGACTCACCCGTTCGTATTTCCTACCTTAATTACGATGTCAACAATGTTCGCTTGGCATGAAAGGGAATCTGGAATTCGGTCAAAACTACCGTTGTTGGCCTTCGATTTCGAATCTGTGGGTGCTTAAATTGAACTAACAAATGAGAGCCTCTATCTAGATCCAAATGCCTTAGTATGGTCTGGGTGTCTCAGACTCTGTGCCAACTGCTCGCCCTTAATGTCTAACGAAGTGCTCCCAAATGGCCGGGGCCTAACAGCCTCTGCTGAGGAAGGCTCGCGAACTGCCCTCTCATGACTGAATTCTCACCAAAGTGCGAGGACGAAGACGAATGTCCGATGCCCTTTACCGTGCTGATTTGTCTTTGGCAATCAGTCTAGAGGGCTTGGCTAAGCCCTGGTTTCAAACCAACGACGAACGGCATGCGAAGCACACGGCTGTATCCTCACCGGTATCCGTGGCGTAAAGTAGTACTGGGAATCCAGGATGCCTAGCGTATGAAATAATCAATCAACCACCGATCCCCAGTGAATCACGTGGCCCTTAGATCGCCCTGCTGCCTTGTGGGTTAGGCCGTTTAGTCAATAACTGATAACAGGGTCCCCTAAATTAAACCTCTGCCTTGGTCTGGGTGAGCGGGTAGCATCAACCCCATAGGAAAACCATAGATCCCAATGGGTAGTCGACGACGTGGGGATGGAGGATGGAAGGACTACCATGCGTGAACCCCTTACAATGTTTCCTTTTCTTTCCCTTGTCTCATCCTTCGCTATGATGCAGACGTCACATGATCTGTGCACAGATTTGGGTACTATATATATATATATATATATATATATATATATATATATATATATATATATATATATATATATATATATACAACTGCAAACGATAGTGTTACACAGATGCACCAGTTCCGCGCTGTGGGTTATATTATTTGCGCAAGAACGGATAAATTTATTTTAATGATACTTTTCTAATATGTCAAGACGCGTTGGAGTCAAAAATAGGCAAGTTTAATGAATGAAATTTAATCATAGGAAAACCTGCATTTTCCTGAATCTTCTGGGAGATTTCGGCATTTTCATGTATTCCAACTGACTAGGAAAATCATCTAGCAGGCGTTAACTATTCGTCATGCCATTCAACTTCAAGGGAGAAGGGAACATCTTCAAAAATGGATTCTATAGTCAGAGGCGCACAACCCGCAAAACTGGTCTGAAGTACTGCCCAGTCATGGTTTTCATAGGTCAGAAATGTTAAAATACAGCATAACCGAGTCAACTAGTAACCGAAAAGAGCGAAAAGCTAAATATACGACTGGTATGAGGAAACTATTCATTTTCTACCATAAACGGACATAAAAAAGCAACGTTATTAACCACAGCAAAAGTTCCAAGTCAAAATAGGTAACTGTAGTCGCAGTTTCAAGTCACCTGAGTAGCTGAGACCAGCGAGTGCCGAGGAGACGCGAGAAAATCCTAACATTGTCATAGACCCCACCTCCCGCAGTATGCACTAGGGCAAGGACTTCGAAGGAGTTGCGTGAATGACCTGAAATTCATAAGGGCATAAAAAGCAACATGCGTCAAAGCCCAGTAAGTGCATCACTAATTAAATTACGATGAGATAAATCTCTGGTTGACAAGATGGGCTTCTACATTGAATCCCGATAAAAGCAGGCCAGACCAACAATGGGCTGCTGCGTTGCGTCGAAATTCAAGCACAGGGGCTTATCACGCATGACTTTTAGATGTCTAGACTGTCAAATTGACGCCAATAAGACAAAAGCAGACTTAATAAGGTTATATACAATGGGGATATGCACAAAGTAACGGTTCGTTCTTTGTCAGAATACTGTGTAAAATCGTGAGTGCTAAGTCTAGAGAAAGTCCGATCCCCAGTGAATTATGCGATACCCATCATCCTACTAGCTTGTGGATTAGCTTTTTTCCTCAATGAATGACAGTAGGACCAACTAAACTAACCCTCTAGTTCGGTCTGGGAAACCGAGTAGCATCAATCCATAGGAGGATCACAGATCCCGGTGGATAGTATACGTGGTGCACATGAATGGAATCATCATCATCGCCATCGTTCAGCGTCAAACAGCAAGGCAAGCCTCACTGAACGCTGCTTTTCCCCAGAGTTGTTTCTATAAAAAGAGTGATTATCTAGGGTGGACAGGGAGTGGACATATACAGGCAGGAAATGATGGGATGCTGCTGCAGCCAACATAAGGAACAATCTAACTGTGCAAACAAACCTTTTCTTGCAATCATTCTGATTCGATAGGAAATGACAGCACGATCGCCACTGTTCGCGATTCACTGCCATATAGTTCAGCGTCTCAAGCCACCTAGCTGACGGGTC
This sequence comes from Fasciolopsis buskii, assembly GCA_008360955.1. Taxonomy (NCBI): domain Eukaryota; kingdom Metazoa; phylum Platyhelminthes; class Trematoda; order Plagiorchiida; family Fasciolidae; genus Fasciolopsis; species Fasciolopsis buskii. The sequence goes on from LUCM01004186.1 coordinate 36,778, forward strand.
TTTCGAACCAAAACCAGCAAGACGTAAGGCACCTACTTTACCTAAGTTCGCTGTACATTTTCCCATCCCCTATGAATGGAAGAACAACCACGTACGGTGAACTCCGCATATTGCTTTTTTTCTTTCTCGTTCACTCTCCTCCTATTTCTCCATGATTCCGATGGCAGATGATATAAATACAGATTTGTGAAAATATCTATAGTTTCGTTTGAGCAGCCATTAACCTTGCGCCGACCTGCTCTGGTTTTGGTTGCTACCTCACACCTTCATCTACTGAAATAGAAAAAAAGGAGGAAAACGAATGAGTAAGTACGCAGTAGTAAGGTGAATAATTATACAGAACAAAGATTTTGAATACAAAAACACCAGTTGCGGCACTCGGACATCACCGAGTGTCTTCAGTGGAGTAACCATACCTGCAATAGCCAGTCCATCGGTTAGATTCTTATGCCATCCATTGGCCATTCCAAACCATCTCCCAAACATAACCTGCCTAGCACAACACCGCACAAAAAGGCAGTCATTCAGTGGACATGCGCAAAACAAGTTCCATCTCAGCCTGTTCCGGCTCAGTGTTTGTTTTAAAGACTGGACCCTAGGACCCAGTACCTTACGTCTAACTTTCGAATTACAAAATTCCCCCATCACATTCCAACAATACTACGAACACAACGGTGTTCAAGCACCCAAAGTCTTCGTACATCTGCTCTCAATGGCCATGCTGCGGAGCCATGGAGCAATACCAACCTTACTGCTGACGTGTGTATTCGACCTCTGATCGATAACTGACGCCACGGATGCTTCAAATTAGCAAATGTCTATCGGGCCTTGTGCAAGCGTGGAGACATTATCCGACACACAAACAACGCGTGATACAACTATCCAGGTGAACAAATTCCCCTTGCAATAACAAAGTTTCGCTTCGAACCATTCCAACCCTACAACAACATTTTACACTTCGNAGCTGAAAAAACGCACCCAGACATACCTACACTGTCGCACAGACAATCGAGGGAAACCTGCAACTTACTTGGGTCCTCATTCAGTAGCACAACATCGTCTGCATATTCCAATTCCGACAGATTCTTGTCTGAGCAAACATCAATGCTATTATTCTCACATGAGGATAGGGCTATTTCCATAACCATTTCAATGACAGTTAAAAGGAAAGGTGAAAGAAGGCAAACCTCACAAACACCACTCTTGTGGTAAACTCGGGTGAATGACTGCATTAAGCACTAACTCAGCTCCGGCCGTTCGCATACGAAGATTGAATAAGTGTAATGAATTTCTCTGGCACACTCTTTACTGAGAGGTGGCATCAGCGAATTTCACGACAGACTGAATCCAGCGCCGCTTCGCGCCAAGAAAGAAATCGTGGGTCTACGGAAAATATCCTTATATTCCAAGATCTTGGAGTTTTGTAAATTCTAATGTTAGCACTTCACCACTGTTTTCGAAGAAGCAAGGCGGCAGTCCAGCTGGCCTACCAGTGACCACCTCTAGTTCCGATAGAGGACTGGTACCCGCCTGCATTGGTTCACTTTCAGGCACAAGTGGGAAGCCCGCTGTGACCGTAGGAACTAAACTGCTCCCTGAATAAACTGTTCACTGCGCTCCTGCGAGTAAGCAAGTGTACCGTTGGATCCTTTAATCACTTCGCTTACGCTCAGCTTCCGTTGACCAACATTCCTCATCAGTCGTCGAAGGTTACGACTATTCCTTTTCCCTACATTCCCCTATCCGGTGCTGTTACCGGCTTATTCTCAGGCCTTTGGTCAACTGATGCCTCAGCGATTTACGTGCATCATTGTATGTTGCATCCGAGGGAATGGATTCGCGGTCATCCAACAGATCAACTGAAGTCGAGGATAGCTATCGCTTCTGAGGTTTATGCGGCAAGTCCTGCATATGAAATACTCGTTACAGTTCTAAATGTCATAAACATACTTGCCCTTACGACTTTTCTATCAACGAAAACAGCATTACAGGCACCCGCCAATCCTCACAAGTTTGGCGACATTCTGGGGAATAATTTCTTGACCCTTCCAACAGGATATCCTCCCTCGCCAGGGGTGGATCCCATACCTGGATAACGCCCTATATATGATCTCTCCTTAGTCCCGTTTAGGAGCAACACATTCTTCTGGATGCTACCGTTCTCTGAAGTTACGAGGCGGCTCTGTTTGCCTTCTTGGTGGCTTCCCAGACACCTATTCCGGAGTTTAAAATTTGCCCTCACGAGAAAACCAGCCAGATAACTGTGTCGACCTCTTCTGTCGTTGCTGAATTAGTTACGCCGTTCAATATTTTGGGAGTTATTAGGTACATCCGGTATCAAACACTTATACTTTCAATATTAAGTGGCTCGAATCCATGCTTTTACTATCTCGCATAACAAATCTGAATAGGAGAGATCCGTCCTCCTGCTCACTGTTTACGTGCATTAAATAAGTGTGCCCGTATTTACATGGGCATGATGCTGGAGCATTTTGCAAAGTACAGTCTTTCAAAAAAGCGAAGAAATTCACGCACCGCCACCGTTCGAATTAACGGACTTTCGTCGAAGACAAGCCTATAAGCATGTTTTCGGGCCGTTTTGGTGACTGCTGCGCTATATAGACTATAGTCTATAACAATGTTAAATTAATGTAATATGCACAGGGTTCAGTGCTGTCCGATAGGATTAACGCATGTAATCGTCCGATGTAGAGAACGTGAGTCCACGCGCAGTACGCGCACCATATAGCGTCAACATTTAAACAATGAGATCCAATATGGCAGCTCACAATTTGTTCGCTGCAATACCGCAAAATACCGACCGTGCAACAGTGCCCTCTGATGCGGTGCGCACGCGTCACACTGAGCAAAGGACAACAAAATGGAAAACTACAGTGAACCGAAGCCCATTATGAGAATCAGCTAGCATCAACACTCACACGCAGTGATAGCCCACAACTTCCTCGCCACACCAGGTTACGGCCTACGAGCAGCACTTCCCACTTCGTCCACATTATGCCCAACCTTGAAATTCGGATAATTGTAAGACATGTCAAATCTGACCAGGCTTCTCAAGGACTCAGGTAACCTGAAACAAAGTGCATTTATACTACTCAGCTTGAATCGCATGCAAACCTCCGTATAGACACCTCAAGCACGATCCTTAGAATCACACAACCCCTCGGAGATCACAATTCTTTCGGAAGGTCGAGGGTTCTGGCCCAATTGACACCAATATCTGTCCAAAAAGTGATTTGACGCAGACGTGGGCACCTTAAAATGGCGTTCCCGCAACCTCAAATTGCTCGCCAGCTTAACGTAAGTTTATTGGCGAGAACCTTGGCATCGGTCCGGTGTTTCTGCTTTCCTCAACCTTAAACTAGTTTTGCATTTACTGGAATAGATTACTACCGACTTGCGTTTTTGTTTATATTTAGCCGGCACAGGCCCAGTGATTGAGGCCGTGTCGCTTGAACGTGAAGGCCATGGGTTGGAATCCACACATCGGCAGTCGAATTCCCCCAATTGGCAGCACTCTGTTTGCCTCGGCTTCCCTCCTGAAAAATTACTTACGTTGTTATTTCATCAAAAAAGAAAGTAAACGATTAAACATCATTATGAAAGATCAAACCACCACAACACTTTCTCCATTTTTATTAGCAATTCCCATTTAATTTCTTTTCATTATTTTACTCATCTATTTTTACTCCTTCCGGTATTCTCTTTCATGCTGCTCCATCTCTTTTTTGTCTTTTTTGTCTACTGAGCCCCCACCCCCCCTCTTATATTTTTTCTTAGCGTTGCCTCAGGATGTTGGAGCGACTGTGAGGCTCGACAAGGAGACCACGAGCTGTAGTCTCCGCCTAAGTTAACGGTGTCCCCTGGATATGCTAGTTCTGGAGTCAACATCTGGTGCTCCTACAAAGCAGGCAAACGACTACCTTAATCCTTATAATGTAACTGGAGAGTAGTTTTAAGTGCTGCGCCTTGATTGAACCGCTATATCCATTGAAGAACTCGGAAAATATTTTCTGAGTTTCTTGGACAACATCTAAAGAGCATATTGAAAAAACAAAAGTTGGCAAACAAGGTCGTTTTCAGTGATTCGTACTGGTGCAAGTACACAACCATATATTTGTAAATTTTTTCTCTAGGATGAAATTGATTAGTTGGATAAAAATAGGGCAGAGAATGGATTTGTTGTGTTACATGCTTAACCGGGAAACACAGAAACGGGTTATGTTAATTGTTTTGTTGTCTTGGATTTGCATTGGAACGGAGGGTGGGCTGGGGTAGTTGAAACACAAGCGCAGTGGAGGATAGTGTAGACGGAATGCGACTGCCTCCGCAGTATTCAGGAGGCGACATTTTACCAGCCTAGATTGTTGAACTCTAAAGTTATACAGACCTAATTGTACATCCAGGAACTCCATGTCTATTGTGAAAAGCTCTTTTGCGTGAGCTGAGTTGAATTTATTCACCTTTTGGCTAGTTTTCGTCGAGAGGTTGAGCACGCAAAATATGTCACCCTCATAACGTTTGTGTAAGTAGAGCAATTGTATTGACGACTGAGGAGGCCCACACTCCCACACTGCCATGGAAATGTTGGTTAGTTATGCATCGAGTAGGGCTCCCATTTCTGAGCCGCCCTTTTAGCGGTAAATTTAATTATCGAATCTAAATTTGACCTTGTACGCACAAAAGAACAATGGCTGTTTCAATTCCGCTATCTAAAGACTTGCCGCTAAGCCAATGTTCAGCACCTTCGAACGTGAGCAAAACAGACCACCCCAGCAGTTGCGAAAAAGATGCGGATTAATATGGTCAGGTGGAGGATCTATGAAAATTACCTATATAATCTCATCCATTCCTCCGTTAGGAAAAAAAGATCTCAGCTGGATCAGGTTGAGCCCAGCAACCAAAGCAGGCTCGGGCTGTGAAGTAATGGTCCACCTACAACGGATATGTATGCCATCAGCCCAGACCTGACCTTGTGAAAAAAGAAACCCCACACCGCTTCTGTTTGGTAGATAAGGGTTTGGCTACTTTGTTGGACGGTCTGGGGAAGTAGCGCATCGGACTACCCACTTGTGCTTCACCACCCACCCCGCTATTTTTCAACATGCCCCTGTTCCCCCAACCGCACACCTGGTACGTATGCTGACGTATATAACAACTGCCGTCGTTCTTTCTTAATTATTCATGCACGCTTACTAGAACTACTATGTGGTACAAGCTGCCATCATCCTGTTCAAACACAAATCACTGATCCTAATGTTCTCATGTTTCTCCTTTCTCTTCTTTCTATGGTTTCTCGTGGCAAATCCTATCCTAGCATCCAGCCCACGCTGTCATCCACAACCCATTCAGTTGTGCCCTTTCCTGAAAATCGGAAATAGTAAATAAG
>LUCM01004188.1:0-10388 GCA_008360955.1 Fasciolopsis buskii
GGTTGATGGATCTAGCTTTTTTTGAGTAGCCAGTGAAGCCGCTTGCAGAAGTGGAGGCCACCTGGGGTGTATTTTGCGTCTTGATGAAAAGAATTTATGTGGTTTTTAAAGGTCTTTGGGTTTTCGTCGGCATCGACCCACTCCCAGGCAAATCTGATCATAATCCAACGACGAAAATTGCGTCAGCATTGAATAGTCATTGACTGGCCTAGATGAACTGAGATTTTGGCAGAGGCAATGGATGCCGGTCACATAAAAAATCGTGTAAACACCACAAATCGAAAATGGCCATTGTAGCTGATTATTCACAGACATTCAATGAATTGCAACTTCATTTATCGGCATTTGGAATGAGTTTGGCCAGCTTCCGTTTAGAGGCCAGTTGAGGGGTGCACGCTTGAGTTTGAGAGGGCGGGTTAGGATGGGAGTCATATGGGAGGACCTGTTCCGTAGGCTGGCTAGCAGTAGCTATTAAAACAGCAGGTGTAGAGAACAGAGTAGCGGGTAGACCGGAAGTGGGCTGCATTAGGAGGTTGATGGTGTTACTCCGTGAATTTCGTGTTTTTAGGTGAGGCACTGAGTTGGGAGTCTCACAGATTGGGTCGGTATTTGTGGGTGTTCCTGGGTAGTTCGCGTGACGACGTGGGATGTCAGCATTATCGCCATGGTCCCCTAAGTTTCAGGGGTGGAGGCAATTTAAGAAGACATCAGGTGTAGCCATTTGTTGGGCGTCTGGGATGGAGAGAGCTGGACGCCTCTAAGTCCATTGCTGGCGGTTTACTAGCCTCTGGTGAGTGCAACTTTCCCAGCGAAATTCGATGTTACTTCGTGCCGTTCCTTTACTATGCTTTTTCCTGTTTTTCTACGGACCTCCCACTGCAGCGTGTTACCTGAACGTAAGACGAAAAAGATCAAATTATAAAAGGTCTACAAACATATATACCTGCCGTGGCGATGATTCAAGTTGTTTTATTTTAGGCTTTTGCTTTGTTCACATGCTCTCCGCTGCAAGTCACTTGCTTCTTTGAATCAGCTCAATCAGTCATCATCCGCCCTATATAAAGTTCCGAGCTCTTCAGACATTTTAGCGCCATGGCCGGCTAATCGTTATTCGGCATTATATGCATTTGCTAGCATTGACTATTCTCGAGCATATCATATATAATTAGGACCAAGAGTTCCAGTTTTGGTCCGAAGGAGTCCCCCAGCGATTTGGAGTGAAACGAGTCCAAAGCAAGACTTCCCAAGATCAGGATAGCAGTTCGATTCCCCAAGGCAGCGCTTAACCCAATTTGATGCGAAGCCAAAGAGAAAACAAAAAGCTGCGAAAACTCTGCGGATATATTCATGAGGCAGATGTTTTGTACACAGTAGTATTACCCTCTACGGCGAGGCTTGGTCCCTATCCAGCCAAAGAGCAGTAAAATAGAACAAACGTCTGCGCAACGATGAACACCAGATGAAAAGAGGAAAGCACCTGTCCTGGGGTTCAAACAAATGGAAGAGGTTCTGAATGCTCCATCAGGTCTAACAAATACTTGCCACAGGGTGACATCCAAAGAACAATTCAAACGAACGGAACGTTTATGTTTGAACAATGTGAACAATAAAACTAAAGTTTACTGTAATAAGACAAGCCTCCCAACGTTAAGTGATCCGTGAATTCCCCAAACGTCCGTAACTTAATCTTGAGTAAAGAGCATAGGGAAGAAAGACCGAAGGGCAAATACACCGAGCCGAAAATAGAGAACGACTAAAACCAACGTCATTACGGACAAGATGAACAGGAATGTTTCAGTATCGGAAGAGGGACGAAAGGGAGAGGGAAAGGGATTTTCATCTAATCTAGGTTTTGCATCTATAATATGGTGAAAAGTATCGGTGATCACTGCATTCAGTTTAGCACTGTCACAACCACTGGCAACTATATATGAATCTTTTCCTTTACTTCCTTTATTAATGAAACAACGACGTGCATCGATTATCAAGAAAGAGGCAGCGGAAAGCAGAGGGCTGCCAACTGGGAAGTTGACCGGAGGTGGGGGGTCTGAACCCGCGACACTCACGTCCGAACGCCACCACCTGCCAGAGGAATATTGAGCGTTGAGAAATATCCTCGGAACACTAAAAATCCACCTTATAACGAAGCCTGAAGAGTTTGCTCTTAATTTTGGCCCAGTACCATATGAGGCAAATTACAATGTTCCTAGGAAAAGCAAATCGCCGTTAGAATTTAAGTCTTTCCTTTTCCACCCTTACACGATTTGTGATTTCCACCAAAACCCTTGTCCATAAACCCATCGCCGTTCGCCCTGTATTCCATGCAATTGAATGAACCATCCGGAAGTCAAAAAACGAAATGTAACAACTCGCCAGATACCAAAAGAATCATCCTATGTTCTTTGACCTTCGTAGTCCATTCGGCGCAGAAAAAACCGCGAACCTTGAGCAAATGACAGCAGATTTACGAAGCAAAGTTCGGTCACTGGAAAATACAATTTCGCCATTATCCCGGTGGTCAGCGTCATGGAGCTCTCAAGCCACCCCACCACTCAAAGGCTAACGTTAACTTGTTGCTTTCTAGACGCTATCACCACCGAAGTCCGAAAACGTAAAACAGCAGGTAAAATCGTTGTCGACTGATAGCCTTTAGAAATGACAAAATCATATTCTCAACGTCTGTGGTATGAATCATTACAGATGCACTTGCACTAGGTTGAAAATTCATAATGCAACGACTGCCCCTTGTTTTTCCTATTTTCGGATGAACCACGGCTACAGCTTTTCAACAACTGTTAAAATGTCACCAGAAACACCTCATTAATAAGTACTAAAATTTCCACTGGCAAAATACCCGTATAAAATGGTTTTTGCAAACCGATAACAAATCATGCGGCTCCCTGGAACCCTCTCACTCCTCAAAAGCCGATTCCCCAAAGCGATTCTAAAGCTTCTCTGCCCGGGATCCCGTGGCGCAGTCTCCTGCGATGGACCCTTTTCTGACCATTTCAGCACCTCCCACCAACCACGGATCAAGACACCTGGTGTCAAACCAATGTACCTTCAATCATGGATCTAGTGACCTAATACAGTCCTTTACGATTAGCAGCGATATGTCAACCGACTACTCAAAAGAACCATTCCGATAGCCCTCCCATCCACTGTCAATTCTGACGGCCTCAGCATTTAGAGGCAAAGTTCTTATTTCCACAAGGAAGAGCCGTTTCACCTCCGTAAAACCCGCGGCCTCAAAACCCATCGCACCTACCTGAACCGGATTTGCCTCTATACCAACAGAGAACCTTAACTCCTGCAAACACCACCTCAACATCCCCCTCCAAAGTCAAATCCGAGCGACTGCCCAAAAACACATATGAAGATTGTCATGGGATCTTGAACAGCCAACTTTGGACCCACTCTTCGGGTGTAGAACCAATACTCACTCATAAAATCAGTCCTAATCCGACGAAGTCTGGTACCTGTCATTCAACTGCCTTATTACCATAATGTCCTTGCCTAACCGCCCCTATTGAGCAGGACCCCTTATCGCAACACCAACTATCAACCCACGGTCAACAGCTGCGGACTCCCAGCTCCATCTCAGAAAGCCAACTCTACATAATTCTTTTGTTAAGGTAATCCAATAAACTTCGAACTACTGGCTTCTCGTGGTCCCCCTCGGATCTTCTTACTCAGTACTTCCATAAACATCTACCACCGGTATAAAAACAATCTCATCACTTATGCAGGCCACCCATTTTCATTCATTAGCTGTCGGAATGGAGGGGGAGTACAGCCAATTGTTGCTTCCAACGGGTTCACTCATCCAGCACCTGTGGTTTCAACGCCCAAGTCCGCATCGGCCTCCGGCTACCCATGGCTCACCAACCATTACTCAACTCACATCACCTATACCTACCTGATGCAAACACCTTGTCACTCACAGCTCTCCCCCAGGCATCTGCCATCCCCTTAACGGCGACTTACATCACACCAACACTCCTTGGGAACTACTATCCACATCAATAGGTTCACCTCATCAACAGTTTTTATCACAGCCACTGCAGTAACCATATTTTATAAACTCCAGCACCACTACATTTACCCCCATAATTTTTACAGTCAGTCAGAAGAAGTGCCACTGTTGCTGTCACAAAAGGTGGAAACCTTCTGTGATTCTGAATGTGGAGGCCATAGAATGAATTACCTCGGCCCACCAATGAACCACCCACGAGATTTCCTGCCGAAATCGTGTGACAAGCCATCTTCCGTTCACTTTCAGCCACTATTTAACGATGTAACATCATACTGCTCTGGACCGAGGCCCCCTCTCCGATGATGCGACAACTTCTCCACTAAAAGCGGGTGCGAATGAGAGGCAAAACTTCATAAAATTCGACTGAAAGGAAAACGACGATTTCCTACAGTTGCCGCTGCTCCTAACAAATGCTGGATCTGTAGCTAGAACAAGAAAATCTTTTCATCATCTTAGCAATCATCGAGGCCTGGGTTACTAATGACAATTTAGAATACGAGTTGTCATCCTCGGACGTGGCCGCGTTGAGTTCAAATTAACCTTCTTTTTACAATGTTATTGGAAACAATGTGTGCGCCTCCGCACTCCAAGTCGAGAATAACTGTCTATGGCTTGAAAAATGCTAATTTCTCGGCGTCAGCTCCCACGCTGTGGATGGCGTATAGGAAAATACTTCTTAATTTAATGTTCCTCTCTACGGAATTGACTATCTTACCATATATTGATGAGCTCCCCTGACTCTGCTACCCAAAATAATGAAATTACGAAGGAATTAACTACACAACACTTATCAAGCGTGCACGATCCCTAGGCCTCAGTAGAACGAGGCTTAGTAGGGCCTAGGATATTGATATATTGCTCGAAGTCTTCCCTTAACCCAATCAAAAAGTTCTAGCTACTTTTATTCCCAGTAGTCCCCACAAGTACATATCATTGCAAGTACAGGTTGGCATGAAACCATGCCAACGCAATTTTTTACCTAACATTCGATCTCGTATAGTGCGTACGCAGCAAGTCGTACAAATAGACATGTGTCCATAACAGGTAAATATTTCCCCAAAGACTAACATTTTACGTATCATGTATCACTTTTCGTTCTGATTGTTTCACGCACTATTACCCTTATTTAGACTACCTTCAGGCTGCCATCCCTGTCCCTTTTTCCGTTCCAGATGTGCACGTTTGCACTCTTGTCCCGCCAAGTGTATACTATTCAGTTTCTGGCCCCATCGTCGCACGTCTTAACACACCGTACAAGCAAATGGGCCCAAGTATCAGATAAACTACCTCAGGACGGACAATTGAGAACCGTTCCCCCGGCGGCGGTAAAGTGAGCACTCTTGTTAATCTGCATAACTGTTGCCTTGTCGAGTTTGGTTGGTCTATGCACAAACCGAAGCACAGGACACAAGTACCCGCGATGCACGATACCGCAGGAGCGAGCACACAGCCTGTGGTCTAGTGGGACACGAGCACACACAGAGATTGGAAACAAATAGTTCGGGCTCAAGACTCAAGGCCCGTAGTCGTACAACGAATTGGACAGATCTGCTGCTCCCTTGAATGAGCAGCCACACGGAACAATAAGCAGCGCGAAATACGAATAGCTAACCCAGCCTGCTAGCGAAAGAGAGAAGACGAACACAGAGTACTGCCGCGCGTATATTGGTGACCCACCAACACAAGTCAGAATTCAAGTGAGCTCTATCGTTTATATAGTTTTGTTGGGTGGCCTTGATCGATGTGTGGACTAGCCAATCACAGGACGGGCTTTTGTGAATAACTTCGCGGACATGTAAAAATATTCAATCGCGCAACATTTAAAATAACGTCAATTTCGAAATACTGAGATAGGACAGATTCTTTAAGCAAATTAATGGCAGGAATGGAATCTGCGGCTCCAAAACCGTGGAATGGTCATCGACCATGACAATGACTCACCAACGCAAACTGTTGATCCTGTTGCAAGTTTGTCTAAAAATCCGATTCCTAACGCGTAATATCCTTTTAATGGACAAGTCCTCTCGATTTCACAGGTTTACTGTCGGAACTTCCCGATCGTGGCCAACATGTCCACAAGTGGACACCCAACCGCACGAAGGCACCCACAATTAGATCCCTGTTCCAGCTGCCGCTAGTGTCTTCTAACGCAAACATCACCCCCAACTTTCTCCTGGGCAACAGCGGCTATCACTACACCAGTAATTGCTACCAGTTAAGCCCCTAAACGCAAACAGGAGTAAAGAAACCCGTTTTTTGTTCCAAATTGGCCTATCAGCTTCAGATATCATATTCAACGCACACCATATCGGTTGTTACTCTCCTCAATGTCGACGAAGTTTCTCATTCTTCATGTCCTCAACCAATAGTTTGCCACAATTTTTCATCAATTTCCTTCGTCCTTCCGCATTCCCAAATTTGTTCCACTACTTTCCTGGCTCCAGCATCCACAGCAAAATTTCCGGCGTTCTTTTTTATTCACATTTAAATACTGGATACATACCGGTCATCAGTATACTTCCCTCCAGTTGTTTCAGTCCGTTTTGAAAAATTTTACCTAGAACTCATGGCCTTTCAATACTTTCTTCATATAAGTTTAAAATTTATGTCCATTTTACAGCCTCGTCATATCCGAATCCTGCGTAAACATCTTAACACTTACCGACAGTGACGAGCTATCCACCTTGAAATGCTGCTTCTGTCCATTACTTTGAGATTTGCTGCGGAAACAAAGGCAGGATATTAGTGTTCGTTTTTCAGAAAACAGTTGGTTGTTTAAACTGAGGATTTCGGTATAAGTGGGTATTCAGCCTGAAACGACGTCAACTGCACTCTCATGGCTGCCATGGCTGTTCGTGAGGACCCAATTGCTGTTTTTACAGATGATTGTGATAATTTTTGCGCTTTTTCGTCCACATTTTTCCAGATTTTCAGAGTCTAAGTGTGATTTTCGGAATTTTCTAAAGTAAAAGGCGTCATTTTATAGGTATAGCTCGTAGAATTGGCTCCGAGGGGATCCACGACCCCTTCCACCTGCTTTTCCTTATTATCGTGTCAAGTACTGCTGCGTCCATAAAAGTCGGACATATCTGCATGAAGGTGGTTGATTCCTTCATCCTTTCAACTAATCTTTGTCCGCAAATTTTCAAAATATAAATTCCCCAGCTTTCTTCAGGTTTTGTGCAATCAGTAGAAAACACAAGGTAGCGGGATGTAACATTCAGCACAATCAGTCCTTCCAGCGATCTCATTGCCATTATTACGTGCTTAATAGTGAGTTAGCCGCAAAGCAGGAAAGGCAAGTGATAAGCTTAATGGAAATTTTTGGCAGCCAGGGAAGCTTGCCGACATCCAATGGAAATGTTCAACCGTCTGGTTACGGTGCGTAATGTAAATGGTCTTATGCGTAAGTTCTGGTTGCTGGATGACCATAACAATGTCGTCGGCGTGCAAGACTTATTGCGCGGACAGGGTACTCTGGGACTGACTAAAGAAGATTTAGTGAAGTACACGTTTTGCGTGCCTGGTGGTGTTCGGCACTTGGTAGATCTGTACTGCGAGGTTTTTCTAGAGGATGCTACTCACCGGCTTAACTACCTTGGGTGTATAATTTTGTATGCTATGATAGTGTACGATAGGGATTGGGTCCGTCTGTATTTTATGTGCTGCGTCCCAAGGAAAGCGAAGCATGCTACTTCCGGGCGATCAACGCCATGAAGCACATGTTATGTTCACCCAGTAATGTGAAGACGACTGTCGTCGATCGCAGCTTGGCACAATTAAGCACCTGTCAAGTTGCTTACCCTGAAGCCGGGGTATCTTTTTGTCGCTTTCTCGTCCCCATAGATGTGCGCCACTGTTTTGGTAGCCTTCCGGTAAGTGTAGAAGAAAGAACGGTAGGCGTGTTCATCAGCGAATGCTCAACTTAGTGTTCGCGTCTTCGATTTCGACAATTTCAAGGCGGAAATAGGTGGCCGTTGTCCAGCAGCACTTACCTACCTTCAACGTGCTTGGCTATCTTATGAGGAAGTGTGGGCACGCTATAGTGTTATGTTTCTTCAATTTCGGCATATCCACAACCAATGTGTGTGGTGCAGAAAATAGACATTTATATCACAGTCCCTCAATGATATACAACCCATTTTATGTCTTTGCCCGAATAAAGTGGTGCAAGCAGCAAGATGAGACAACACATCGCCGCATTGTTAAGTAATATCTCGGGAGACATGTCACCCCGAGGTATAGAAATATATGCAGTGTTGTTAAGTTGAATTAGTCAGCTTGCCAGGAGCGCTTTTGAAAGACGCCTTACCGCACATAATTTAGTTTACTTCTCAAAGTTAATGGCTTTTGAGAAGAGTGATGTTCACGGCCCTGCGGTGTACGTTTGTTGGCGGGCGTTCAGCCATCATGTACGTGCACTTTCCGAAACCAGTGGCTGTCACCATGTAGCCACATTTTACGTGTACGCTTCTTCCTTAGGTATGAGGCTGAGAGACCTCAGTAGGCCCGCGAGGGTTGTACATGTCCATCACCCGAAGACTGTAGCATAGCAGAGCAACACTTGCCTATCGGTATAGAAGGTACGGTATCCCTCTTATCCGACGCTTTCCAGGACATTTACGTATCTTCAATGAGCTTAAGTGAAGAAGCCGCAAAGTGTTTGCTAGGGAGACTTCGATTTATCTCTGGGTTGATAGGGGCAGGGGAAGGATGAAATTATTTAGCCGCACATGATGGTACCAATATCTTGGCGCTCGCAGAAAACCACGCAGAAGTTCTTGCATTCGCCAGTAACAACGTTTATAGCAATAGGACAAAAGGATTAGAAAGCCAGTTGAACAAATTACCATTGCGTTCTCATCTCTTAAGGTGCCTAAATGTTCTAAATTTAAAGCACCCTGGCTCCAAGAGTGATTGATGTCGTTGACAGACAGCATGTCGTTGATCCCCTTTGTTGTAATTTTCAATATTCCAGACCGCGAACCACTGGATAAGGTCAAAGAAAACATACTGAAGGCGTGTGACATGGATCACCGAGTGAGACTAAGAAAAAGGATCCAACAAAAATCCTGCGCGCCGTTGATGTAAATCCCAGACGAAAAAGTCGACCGTGAATTTATCAGGAAGAAAAACGCCATCGCTGTAAACAACCTGTACAAAACTGTAAGGATTGCAGAGGATCACTAACCGCTTCAACGTGAGGCACTTGGTCTAAACAAAGGAGCACCCCCACTTCCCCCAGTGTGCAGATCATTAAGTCCCCCTGCTATCCTTGTACACCAGCAAACCCATGTTCACGATCACAAACCCCGAAACTCCCTCCTAAATTTAAGTTCACTTAGACAAGTCACTCTCCTCAACTCCCTTTCAGCCTCCACGTAAAACATTGCGCCTTGAACCACCCACCTCAGGGTGCAAGTCCCCACTGCAGTCCCCTACAACCCCTTCAAAATCCTAGCGGGAGTCTGCAAATGAAGCGGTCGGTATGGTTAGAGCATCCAGCCTGCCTACTCTACCTTTCAGCCTTAAAGGTGATTCTAATGTTCCTCTCAACCCTAGATCCCAACCCACCCAAAACACCCCAAAGTTGTCGCCTAATGGGACGCTACCGGTGCTACATACGCCCAAGAAGCCACAACAGGCACCCCGTATTACACAAATAAGAAAACCTAGTACTTCATACCCACCGAGATATCGAAGGCAGACTAGACACTTCAAGTCCTCTGGTTTCCACCTTTCATACCCCGAGACAGTCACCCAGTTATTCCTACGTAGACAACTATTTGGCCAAACTCGTAACTCTCCTCTACTTTGTAGGGATACCGTCAGGTACCACTACATTTCGCTGCACCTAGCCCCACAGCAAATTCAAGGGATGCCACCTGATGTACGTTGGAGCAAAATGTATTTGCAACTGGAAAACATCATGAACTATAGACCAAACTTAATGGCTCCCTATGATTACCGGTATCTTCCTTATACCCTAACAAATCCCCATTTGACAGCCTTGTACCATTTCTTCAAAGCCCTCTTTCTCCCGAAACTATCCCCCTCTTGCTGTACTTCCCATGCATATGGCCTACCCTACTCTCCCTATGTAACAGAATGTGGGATGGCAAACATGACCTCGTTGAAAACCTTCCATGTGATTGAATGCAATGTGGACAGATTACATTACCCCGGCCCACGAATGAACCACCCACCAGAGGTCATGCAAAACTCGCCTGACAGATCGTCTACCGCCTAGTTCCAGTCACGCTGTCCTGAGCTGATGATTCCCCACTCAAACGGTGCAACAATCCTCCAGAAAAAGAAGGCCGACTTGTCACAATCTCCTCAAACTCTGATT
>LUCM01004190.1:2783-24099 GCA_008360955.1 Fasciolopsis buskii
AGAGAGAGAGAGAGGCAGGAAGTAGTATCTGGATGCGTAAACAAAATTTGCCCGGGAGCACACGACCGGTTTCGCGGTTATTGTCGCTCGTCAGGTATGCGTACCCGATGCTCTCTTGTCCAAGCATCCACATACTTGTACACTCCTGACACTACTAATTCGATTCTGGTGAGTCATACCAATTCGGAGTCTACAAGTATAAGGATGTTTGGACAAGAGAATACCGGGTACCCACACCGGGAGAGCGACAATAATCGAGAAACCAGTCATGTGCTCTCGAGCAAATTTTGTTCACTCATCCAGATATATATATATACTGACAGTGAGTATATAGAAATTGGTTATCCTTGGATCGGATCCTGCCGGCTAGGATAGTTTTCTCAATTTGAGCTATCTTAAACAAATTAAATCTTATTCATTACTTAATTAACAATGAGTGTATATCAGGAATGGCCGAGAATGAATTCTTCAACCTCAACCGCTTATCCATACATTTGATTCCTCTAATTCTGTTGCGAAAAATGCGAATGGTTGTTTCTTTTTGTGAGTTTTGTACAATCGCACATTCACATATCAATGTGCACACACACACGCACACAAAATGAAACACGTATCGACCTATTGTGTAATGCTTGTGAACAGGGACAAGCTAGTGGAAGTTTGGCAATGTAGGCGGAGTACAAACAATAGCTAAAGCGGCTGAGTATTAGATGGCATAAAAAGGACTGGTAAAATCATATCAGTGCACAAAATCTTGTTTGCCTGAATTGCATGAAAGGTTGTTTGTGTAGATCCCATTTTTGTGATCAGGGGTTCACTTTGGTTTTTTGGGAAGGTCGCGGTATGCCAGCGTTCATTAAATTCCAAATGAACAACTTAATTTGGCACGGTGACTTATCGTTTTACTGCAACTTTCCATTCCGACTATCTATTGGTGTAATGAAGCTTCATGTCTGTGTCATGGCAAAAAGGGGAACTATGAAACTTTATACTTTTCACATTGGTTCTAGAATCTGACTCCTGATGTTCGCCAGCTATCTGCAAAGTGTCTGGAAACTCAGTGACCCATTCAATAGAAAACTAGCCGTGTTTTAAAGTAGAACTAAAATCGTCTTGTTAGCCATTTTAGTTCTGAATCGATGGGTTTGTGAGCTGCTTGTTGCCGAGGCATCCACTCGTTGTACAGTAATTCCTCTCTTTTTGTCATTCGACGAATTAGGTTTTCCGTTGTTAGCGAACGACGAGGGTGTCAATGTCCTCTCCACCGTCACCTCGTTGCTGACTTGTTATTCCTCTGTGCATGCTTAAAGTACAACTGGATAGGTGCTGGTGTGTGCAGACATTGGTACGCGAGTGTGCGGATGCACGAGACTACCAGACCCACAGCCGATCGCAATTTCTGCACCACAGTCAGGGATATCAAGTGTACGGGTAAGAGACTGGGATTCAAGCATTCATTCTCGACCATCCTGGGGTCTGAAACAATCTATAGAATATTTTCCACTTGACAGTATCTAGTGGCAGAAAGTTTAATGTAGTGTAAAACTGATTCATCTTGCATCACCAACGCTCAAACCCTTACTGAAAAGCATAGAAATGGTAAACACTAACTGATTCATGCTGTTTTCCGTTTTTGAAGTTACACCTTCGACCGGGAGAATATGAAATGATAAACTGTAGGTAGCCGGTCTAAAATACAATCCCATTGCAAGTATCTGGAGCTGTGGATAATCCTGTTGAAGTTCGGAACAAGAATCCGAAATAATAAAGATTGTCTGAAAAACGGTCTTCTTTACTAAGAGCTGACTATCGAGCAATTGAATAAGTTAATTTGATGTGATAAATAATGCCACTTCAATAATCTCTGCATGGATATTTGCGCATACTGCTACGTAACTAATGGAATCGTTGGGAAAGGTCACAGACACTAAATTCATAATCTCCTGACAGAATGAAAAACGTTATTGGAAAATGGCATCGAAGGCTCTGCACAGTTGATCTCTCTCCAGCCCAGGTAGGATTAAATTGTCCTTATCCCTGCCACCTAAATTCCGTATTTTGCAATCATGTGAGCAATGATGTGCGTAAAAGAATAAGTGGTTTAGGAAAACCTTTCCACTAATTTTACGACAACTACGAACAGCGCCAAGCCTCGAACGAATCGGTCCGTTTGAAAATTGCATTTGAAGCATTGACAGATCAATCTTTCGTCTTAAGACAACGGAAGAATGCGTAAGACTGGGCTGCTGACAGACCATATCTTACTTTTACTCGGAAGAGAAAATTGTTTTTCCGCACAGTGGTTTATTTGATACTTGTTAGTAGTAGGAGATCGAATGTTTTCATGAACTAATTTACCATGTGATATCATCGACCAACTCACCATAAAGAAACCATGGAAGCACTGTACAGCTGTTTCATCCTTGTTAGGAATCATCAGCAGTGCATATCCACCGCGCCCGAACTGGGACGCGAACCCGAACAAGGACGAACGATTCTGAGTCGAACGCCTTAGCCATTACGCTACCGGGCAGGCTCTGAACGGTTTGTTCAACACCACATGATGTTGCACTTATCCGTCACTGATTGGCACGGTTACTGTCCGCTGCTCACAGCAATCGATCCCTACTGATAGGTGACTTATCTGCAGGTAGCCTATGTACGACAAGGGCTTTGGATATGACCTACAGAGCCTGACTATTTTGTTCTTGTGCTGACGCGTCTCTTAGCCCGTGAACCATTTTACTATGCTATAATTCGATAGAATAATCATGCATTCAGATAGACACAGAATCTACTAATCCTGATGTGCACTGGGACTCTAGCTTTTTCCTTAGGCAAACCACACAATACTAAAGAGCAGTCGTTTGTAATCAGAAGATACACCATCCAGGTCTGCGTTGTCTAATCCATGCAACGTCACAGACTGCATAAAAAGATGTTCCGTTTGTGATCATTTACACGCGTAGTTATTGACACTACACATTTTTCCCTCAACCTATTTTTTCAACATTTCGTAAAACGCCATAGAATTTGAAAGGAATACAAAAATCCACATTCGCGATAACAGATCTCCGGTCATAAATCTGCGGTCCTCAGACCCGAAAATTGGAAAATGATTAGAAAACGAGTGGTCGGCTGCTTAATCCCCAGTCACTCGACATACCAAAGTAA
This sequence comes from Fasciolopsis buskii, assembly GCA_008360955.1. NCBI lineage: Eukaryota > Metazoa > Platyhelminthes > Trematoda > Plagiorchiida > Fasciolidae > Fasciolopsis > Fasciolopsis buskii. The sequence continues at coordinate 5,958 of LUCM01004190.1, forward strand.
CCAGATTAATTTCCATACGCATAATTCTTTTCGGAGCATGTAAAGTGTAAATGCTAATTTACTTGTTCATATGGAAGTCAGATTCAATTTCGGACAACTGGGCCAATAGAGTGATCTGTGCTAGAACGAAAGTGCTTCATACAATGGGAAGAAAGTAATAGTTGCACAGCGAAGTTAACTTGATTCACTGGGTTTCCTTTTTGGTAATTACAAGTATGCAACGATGAATTAAATTACAGTACGTATATCCTGATGGATTTTGTGAATGTATTATCGATCTTTCGTCAGAATCAGTTCGTTTTACTAGTATATTCGCCACATCATAACGTAACCAGTAAAGGGCCAAAATGAGGTTGGTGTTAGGAAATGGCGTATTATCTTGACAGAACAAAATAATAAACCCTGGTTCGATCGCAGACTCAGTGAGGAAAAATGTTCGGGTAGTTTGTAAAAATGTCTTATACCGTATAAGTACTCGAGCATATGGTTCTTTGGACATTTGTTTGTGTTTCCTCATTTGTGAAGTCTAGTGGAATAAACAATCCGAGAAAAGAAACCATCATTATGAAACCGAACGCTGGCACCTCAGTCATCTCAGTTATCGTATTTGGTGAAGACAGAAAGAAAAAAACGAACAGAAAACAACAACTTCCAGTTTTGGAAGTTATTTTTGCTCATTTTTGTGCAAAAACAAACCGAAATCATATCAAATTAGGTAATTCATTTCCTCATTGATCGATTCAAAGCTGGAATTAAACGCCTGGAAATCTGATTAGGTATTCTCATAAGAAAATCCAGGAATCATCGTCTTAGTTGTATTAAACATTGATTTTGCTTCTCTGGAAAGAACGCAAAGGTCCATCCTATCTTGGAGAGTTGGGGACTTTGATATGGCAAGGTGTCATAGTCACTAATATCCTTAACTCCTACACTGCTCTCCACTTACATGATTTCTCGTTCATCATTCCTCCTTCCGCTTTTTCCTCATCCACCCGTGTCGTGTGATAGAGGCAGACTAGTCAGTGTTGTTTCAAAAAGATTATCTATGTCAAGGTTAGGAGTTCCCAACTGCAGTAGTTAGCATCCTGCTATTGGGTATCATTTAGGAATACACGGTTAGCAGTTTCAGAGTTGAGCACAACTCCTAACTGCTTCGTATGGCTGTGGACCTTGGGGAATACTGCACCGTTAGTGTATAATTTCCTGTCGACGCAACATTTAAGTTAGTCTTTGATGATTATTTTTACTAATATTCTGGGCTTTCGATGTGGGCAATAAAGACCCTTCTAAGTTGTTCCAATGGTTTATGATAATTTAGTCGGTGATAAAAACGATTACACAACAATGCGATTTGGACTGATAAAGAAGACTTGATGGCCAGTTCAGCAAAGAAGAATTGGTTATTGCTATAAACCATTAGATGGCGTGTATGTGGTACCCCAAAACAAATTTACAAACACCAGTTCGACGGCAGCAGCTAGCTCGATTAGAATGCACTATTTATTCGCTGTATCCAGTGTCAACTTCCTCTCAAAATTGTGCCCCCCCCCACCCCCGAGATTCCCCGTCACGTGCACGCCTATGAAATACGTGATATTTCCGTTAAATTTTCACTAAAGGCACAGGCTTCTTGCGAACTACGCTTGCCAATGAGCCTGTCTCCCAAATCCGTTCTTTATGCGAATGCGTTTTGTAATTGGCTAGAAGAAAACACTAATTTTTCTCACTATTCATGAGATTCCGGTGAAAATGTAGAGAAATCTTCCATTGTCGATTTTTGATACACATATTCAGTCCCTGAACAAATGATTGGTTGGCCGTGCATAAGTGGTGTACATCACTACCGCTTCCGAATCAGTATTTTCAAAATCCGTTTGATGGTAGACCAGAATCAACTGTCATCACAATCTGCTGTTCGTCTAATCTTTTTTTTCCTGTCTTTGATTCACCATTCGGAAGAATATTTGCTTTAGTTTTGTATTAGTAATGCTTGTATCTATTTTGGCTATATTTTTCTTATCGCATTTGTGTACCCACTGATCGCTGGAATTTCTTTCAGAACCTGTACACCAGAAACGCATTTAGCAGTTTAGCTGTACATGAAGCAACAACAAAAGCAGTATCAAATAGGGAATTCTGATGACTTGTATGCTAGTAAGATCAACGGCGTGGGTGAGCTCAATGAAGCCACAGACGTGGGCAGCAACATGAGTGAGTAAAATCATGTGAGTAATCTGGTATATGCCAAGAGCCAATCGGAATCGAGACACACCTAGGCTGGCTACCCAAGAGTGCGTGCGTGTGTATTCGTCAAACGCTGATGTCCTGAGTGTCAGCACAGGCGTGTATCTGTGCCAGATGGATTGACTATCACATGATGCCGAATGTACATGCTCACGCTCGTCAGCGTACACGTGACAACAGGCGTGATGAGTCTACCTACGATGAACGCGATAGTGTGACGTAGCTCCAATGGTGCATGCAACTAGAATCACCGATTTCGAATCTTCACGATCCGAGAACGAGAAAAACGAACATTGTTCAACTCCCGTCGGATCTTATTGCCTTCCATAAATCCATATGGGGGTTAACACTATTTCATTAGGTGCTGATAATTCGGTTCCCTGTACTGATGCCATAAAACCACGGGAGGCGCGGCTATTTCGAGTATCACTATTACTACAGTTAGTCATGCAAAAGGTAAATTTACTCGAAGAGGAATTTCCAGTTGGCATTCGAATGTCTAACGATGGAGTTTTGTTAAGGGACTTCTGGAAACGAGCAGTTAGGGAACCTGATCGGATTTACTTTTTAGCGTACAAACCTGTGTTCAATCGTGAATAGACCACATCTGCATAAACAACATTAGGAAGTAAATCAGGGATGGATCGGTACAGAAATAAATCGGGCTATCGAATTTCAGGTAGATCTGCCTGTAGCATTAACTTGATAAAATAGAATATTTGTAAAAGCTGCACAGAACATATTAGGAAGAACACTAAGCCTTCAGTGACTACTAATTATATCACATTAAATATCACTAATATCAACTGAAAAAAGGAAAAATGTGGTTCAACGGAGTGAATGAGTCAAGAGTACAGAAAGGAAGAGGAACATACGTATGATCCAAATCTAGCTGTGGACAGGAAAAAGGGATGTCATTAACTTAAATGTTCTCTTTTGTATAGGTGAGAATCGGTCCAGAGGAGCTTTGGTGCTCGGGTGAACTGTGTCTGAGCACAACGAAGGTTTGCATGATCAACTGCTCACAGCTTCCGCATTTGATAAGACCCGACACTAAAGTATCACTGAGTATCTAGATGAAACTTTGTATATCGGGCGGAACACTTTGGTTGCATAAACCAAGTGGTTTGAATCACTACGGTGATAACAAACAGTGTTGGCATTTTTTTATTGCTCCATGTTTCCGCCAGGTCGGATTAAGTTCACGGATTTGTTTGAACAAGCGTCTAGTACAAAGTTCGACAGGAACAGGTGAATGGATACAAACAGAAAGGAGTCGCACAGTCCGGAACTTTATCCTTTGATTGTAAACACAAAACCAGTTTGGATGTGAAATAAACTTGAAGCTTCGCACCGTAGGTCTCATCAGCTGATGCGTAACAGTGCATAATGTCTGCTGTGATATTGCCCTTACAGGGCAAATTGAAATGAACAGATATTTTAAAAAACACCTGTCTTTTAAGTCCGTTCTTTTCACGCTTCATTGTCCTCTCAATAATGCTTTTCGGGAAGACATTTACTGCAGAAACATTTTGCAAATTCCAAATTCCTCTAAATTATTATGTGCAAATTTTCTGGGATCTACTAATCAAAGAGTGAATTAGGTCTTGTTTCGCTTTAACCGATACGAGACTGTGGAAATTTACGTATTTCCCATTCCACGTGGTCTTCCGATGTACCGACATTTGGACGGAACCATCGATTCGACGGTCTAGGAATGCGCCTAAAATCGTTGCTTTGTTACATGCTTCATTTTTCAGTATAAACCAGATATTTCGCTGGTCGGTGTTGAACGCGTTTGATATCGAGTCAATTACAGAAATTTGAATTTTCAACGTAAATCCTATGGAGCACCGTTTGACTGACAAACGAATCCAGTTGATTGTTTTCAAGTCTTGCTACAAAAACATACGAATAATGGCCCAAGGGATTATCGCATTGCTACTCCATCTCTTGAACGATAGATTTCCCCGTAGAATTTGGAATGAACGTTGTGCATGTTCATAAAGAGAAATTGCTTCAATTAATTCACTGGAAGGACTATGTCAATGTGGTTTTGGTCGATGCGGCCACATGTATATACAATTAATCTTGTTTGTCTATCAGGATATTACTAAGCAATGAAGCAAACTCACGCCAGAAGAAATGTATTTTTAAGATCTAATTTCTTGGCACTGTTCAAAATTTGGAAAGTGTCACCTAAAACTGTATTTCAAGGTCGCTAGTCTCACCGGTTTCAACATCCCACCTAAACATTTCGCTTCTCCCCGATAAGGTAAGTTGCACAAGTTCAAAGCTGATCTTAAGGCTACCCTTTCTTTGTGAAATTTGGGTAATCCATATAGTCTGGGAATTATGGTATCAGTTGACCCAACGTTTACGAATGTGACAGCAGTGATGATACCCTATTGGTTCAATAGTCGTAACCTTTTGGTCACTGACTTATCTATCTCAACGAGGTTATCCTTCGGCTTTTAACAATTTCATAAATTCGGGTGATGCATCCATTACGACTTCCATCCGCGATATGTAATCCAACCTATGGAGACTACCAATGGCTACATTTATATCAAGTTTTGATATTATTAATTCTTCCTTACCTCGCAACCCTTTCAAAAGTCTCGAATGCGCCATGGTTAATAGTCACCTTTCTGTTGGCCTACTGTCCCGGGATTGGTATTATCCATTGGCAAAGGTAGACTTAAGCTTTGCGAATTCTAGTGTTGATGGCAGAGTTCGGTCTGTGAATTAAGAGAACTAGGCTCACAAGCTCGACCTGGTGGGGTTTTCATGCTTGGTTTTGATAGTTTCACGGTCGGAAATCTTTTCAGGTGACTGATACGTAGTGCGAACCAGAGTGGGATTGTTAACAAAAAAAACAAATTTGACGGTATATCCCTTCAGGTTGTTAGATACTGATGAAGTAGTATAAAACCTAGATGCGAAAGATTTGCTACCAGTTTCATCTTTTAAGGGTATTTCGAATTGTTTGTTTCTAGCTTTTTGGCATATTTGTCAAATCAAATCTTCCCATATCCGTTTGTCATGTCAGGGATCAATTTTCTCACTGTTCTTTTACCAAGCATTTGAACCGGAAATCACCAGGGACGAAGTTCATTGTAGAAGTGTTATTGCTTCATTCAATAAATTTTCGCAACAAATCTTGGTTCTTTTTGCCTCCTCAAATGTACGACTACACACAAGGTGGCTCACATGATGTTGAGTAAAAGTAGAAGCCTAACGGATTACCACGTTTCCTCTTTCCGTGGCACGGTTTCATTTGGGTCGATTCGCCTGAGTTCTGTTACAAGTCACAAATTAGCCAGCTTTGGTCTGCGAAGTCATTAGGACAGCCTGTTCTCCAGCACAAGGACATCGGATCCTCTACCTTATGGAGTTATTTTATTTGTGCAATATTTTAACGATTTTAACATTTACGTTTGTTGCATCTAAACTTCGATTTTGATCGTTGAGCTTGGCGTTTGGATCACAGGTTCTGCATCGGTCGAATTGGCATAGTAAATATGCATTGCCAACTATTTTGATTCGGCGAAACGGAGCCCGGTTTTACCGACCGCTAGAGTAACATAACCGAGATGAGTCTGGGCAAAAGTCATGTGGCGCACTCAGGTACAGACTGTCTGTAACGTGCATACACCTCCAGCCAGTTGGAACCATAGAGCCACATGAACAATGGGTGCTAGTATGACCCAAGATATTCCATCAATCAAGATTCTTCATAACTTTCATACATACTTCTAATTTGTAAATAAGCGTAAACATGATTCTCAGTTTGTGGGGGATGTTTTCGTTGTATTTGGCTGCACAATTTGGTTCGGAGTTCGTGAAATTGCTATTGGCCGAATTTCGGAATGTCATTCCAGGCAGCCATGTTACAATATCACAATGGGGTCGCAGCAGTTTGCGGGACAAAAATGCTTCAAATTATCGGGTACTGCATTTTAAATCATGCCAAATGATATTTACTGTTGCTCACCTTGTAAGCAAAATTTCCCCTACTAACAGGGGCAATAGTCCAAATCTCTCGTGTCGAACTTGCGGGCCAAACGTTTCTCAACCTTTTCTCTCGGGGAATGTTCGTTGCAATAATTTCACGTGACCATCGTCTTCCTTGATTGCACTTGAGATTTCTGCCACCAAATTATCCCGTTCGCAAAGAAGTAAATTAATCGGGAATTATCATGCATATGGACAGTTGTATTTCGCATATTTATTCACACATTTCCCAAAACATTTGCCTGATGATTTGAGGTTTTGATTGGATAAACACCTTGATGTTCGGTTATGTAAGTCGCAGTCGCGGGTTCGAATTCTCATACCAGCCGATTACATCTCTACTCAGGTGCTTTTGTATGTTCTTCCAGAAAAGAAAAACGTATATTTGTGGCGTGATGATCAAATGCAACAGAAAATAATTCAAATAGAATAAAAAAAGAATGTTTATTTGATATTGCAACCTAGAAATGCTGTATTCACATGAACTTAATTTTGACAATGTTGACCGTGGAATTTTCTCAATGCACGATGAGTAGTTCTTGAGATTGATTTAGCTTTTACTACTCAACAGATACAGTTTATTTTATTTTATTCTTCGAAATCAATTCTGTATCACATTTTTTGCATAGTAAACTAAAACAACTAATCAATTATATATATATATATATATATATATATATATATATATATATATATATATATATATATATACGTCTTAGGAGTGTTGTGTCACGGTATCGCTAGGACGTACAGAGATTCCGTCAGAACCATCTGTTGTCGGCCGTCGACATCTGTTCAAATAGTTATCCACCTGTATTGCTTCCACTAACTGAAGAGATTCAAGTCCAGCGTATTCAGACACGAAATAAATAAGTGCATAGATAAATAGCTGAACGATCAAATGATTTTCGAAACTATTATAAGTGGAAATAAAAAGGAAACGAGTAACGTCATGTGATCAGCGCAAGAGAAAAAACATCTGCCATTCTTAATTCTCGTCATAGGCTATACCGATTTGCTTCTGAATACTTTTGTTATTCGTAATCGATTTCAAACTGTTAAAGACAAGAGAAGAAAACCGTGCATGTTAGAATCACTGATAAGGGGTGCAACTAGTAACATCTAATGTACCCCATAATAATCATGGTAAATCGTTCTTGTAAAACTCACGACTGTAGCATGCCGGAACCAGATTTAACTGGGTGCGCCTAATGCAAACTCCTTTATTCTGTCCCCGGCGCGAGCAACAGCCTGGGTGACCCACTTTGTCCAAATGAACAGGCAAAATGATCGCACGGATAAGCATGCCAGACCGGATAAACGTTTGTAAGAACGACTAAGCCGGCTTGTGGAAACATTCTATTTGCAGGCCAAATTTTTATCCTCGACTTTCCGTCGTCTCACTGCCTTCATGCGTTATTTCCAGTGATCTGATGGTTCACGATGAAGGTATTCAAACCAACCGCGATGATGATCACCTGACCTTGATGGGTCCGTACTGGAGCAGAACACAATCCAATCACTAGCTGTTCTGTTAACTTTGTCCCTGAAATTCTGTGATGCTTAACAATACGAATACCAATGAACAGTTGGACAATTCATATAACTCGGCAAAGGTCAAATCAAATAAAATCTATTATATGCTCCATATTTCTAGCATGAATATTGTTCGCTGCGATTTTGGTGCACTTGAAACCGAGATTTTCAACCGAAGGGCTGGGTTATTTTGAATGTACTTTATCCTTCACCTTACCAATTGCAGGATATAAGCCCCTTTCTAAAAATGACTGTGGCATTTTTCGATCACCTGGTTTTCGAGCAATGAATGAACTAGGCATCGAAATAACTTTTAGTATGGTTATTGTATTTCATCGCTTTCATTTTGAATTTCAAAAATTGACTTTTGGCACGACAACTTGTTGGTGGTCAATAACTGTGGTGGCCAGTTACTATTATTGTTCAGCGAATCTTTTTCCATGTCACTTCGTAAGCGCTGGGAAATTATTTAGGAAAACAATGAGATATTCCGCATGCCAACAACAACTGATCTGGAGAGGTTCGGGTCAGAAGCATTCCTGCTGACAATGGAGACTGTGTCACGATCGGACTCGCTGGATTGTCAATTTCTAACGAGACCGACACAGTTGCATGATAGTTTTGTGCTTCTCACTAACGACTGTAGCACCGTGCGGTTACCCGACTCACTTTGTTAATTATTTGACTGTCTCTTTTCCGATGCCTACTACACAGCGATACGAATCTATCGGTTTTTGTAAACAAAATGTGCAAACAAGGGTACATATTTCACCTGTTAACTTCTCGGAGAAATAGCTTGGACATCATTGATGGCTGTCACTGTGAACTTGAGCAGTTTCCATCTCCTGTTGGTGTAAATGATCCAAAATAATTTGGCTTCAACAACTGTTTCACTCTGTTTTCCGAGGATTTGTCTTGCTGATCCACAGGTCCCACGTTTCACGTGTTTGACAGAGCCCTGTGTCTAAACTGCTGTTTTTTAAATACTCTGTTTGGAATATACTAGATCATGCCATGCATTAAAGGTTTTAAAGAGGTAAACATGTCCATTGGTATCTAGCGACCAAAATCAATCAGTCACCGGAAATCCGGCTAGACTTCTGCATGGAGATTTCGCTCACTATCCTCGTTTATTACGATCGAAGTTTTTTTGATGTCCGTTCGTTTTGCCGTGGGATTCATTCGGTCGAATCAATTGGAGATCGAACAAAGCCATGTCGGAACCAAAGATATTGTTTTACGCATCTAAAATTTCTGTGATTCGACTGAATGAAAGTGGCGAGTCGATTGTGCGAGTGATGCACAGTTCAAATAGAATTGATCAATTGTTAGTCACATTTGCTATGTCATTTCTCAATTTGGCCGTGAATTACCTTCACGTCACTCTTTTAAATCACCAATTTTTCAGCCCATCTGATCACACTACTTTTCAGGTACCTTACTTTCTAGGTTCCATATCCCGGTCATCCTACGTCTTTAGATGAATGCGCATTTTGTTTTTTTTTTGGCAAGTATTTGATCGGGTTTCTTTTTTACTTCAAATCCCAAGCGTTCCGTCTCTCACAAATTTCATACCATATGTGCTTTGCTGCCTAGATCAGTTAGACAAGCAAATATCATCGTCTCTGTCGGCACTCTCGACCTGTGCACTTGCCTTATGAATCATACTTGGTCTTGAAGTTGACTGGTTAGTTCTTCCTCCGATTTTATCAACTCAGTCCCCCATCGCTCGGCGTTCATTCTCCGTCCACCCATTCGAACAATGTGTACTCGGTTTTGCTATCTGTTATAATTAGACTGCCTCACAAATTTGAGATACACTGTTTACGTTTTTGAATACTGGTTCTCTAAAGGACATATACATTACTTATTCATTTTCATCTACTTGGGAATAAAGATGCATGACTTTCAAAGTGATCGATAAGGGGACGGAGATTCAGTTACGTAGGCATTCAGTAGAGTAAATTGACCGATGCTGAAACACTTGGGCAATCTCAAACGCTTGAAAGTATCAGGACTAGAACCGGACCGTACATAAGCCGAGGACACAGTAAATGACAGCATTACAAGCTCAGAAATCTGCCGGTACGTGACATGTGCGCCCAGTAAATTGTCCAAGCTGACTCGCAATTCTTGACTTGACCTCTTTTGTTAGTGGTATAGGTAAAGCACTTAGCGATTAGTAATTCCGAAGCCTTTTAACCGCCTACCGTTGGCCGATTTGCAGAATAATGCCCCAGTGAAGTAATGTGATGCATAGCGCTGGAGCCTCACTTTTGTACAAAATGCTCCGTAAGATGGGTATACCTAAAAAACTGTGCTTGCAATATTCAGCAGTGGTTACTTAACATGCTCTAAACAGCACGATCGATGCACAGTTAAATCCCTTTCTTAAAGTATTGCTTTCGAAGTAAGGGCCGTATTACGTCGTATGTAACACTCTAGGGTTTTCGATGCAAATAATTAGTCACCTGAATGCAAATTATCGACAGCCATGGCAGTCAACCATTTAGTGAGAGCTTGCTGCATGATATGAACGCTTCAGACATAAAACGTAAACCATGACAGTAGGTTTTTCATGAGTCCCAATGACGACCGAAAGGTTAATTCTGCATTGTAGCAGCAGAACTACAATTTCAGTGTTTAACCTAAAACTAGTTCTAGAAATTCGCCATGGTTTTGTTTGGTCAAGTTCAACATTTAACAAATGGAAACAGAGTCTATCGTTGACGCGAACGATACAGCATTTCGGGCGTTCAGATAAGTAAGTTAGTGTTTGGTTCTACGAAAACTTCCTTAGGTGCATTAGTACGTTGTCCCCGGGGAAATTCTAAAGAGAACCAGCTACAGTAGAGCCGTGAACTGAAAAAAGATGGATGCGTAAACTGACAAATAAATTTCTGCAGAACACATGACCCAACGAATAGCAATCACCTAACAAAATGCCTAATAACTGCAACATACGCGGTACTGATTTGTGGGTAAGTAGAAAATTGAGGGTACAACCCGGTGCTAATGAACTCCAGAATAAAATTAAACCAATTTTTCTAGACAGTATATTGAACGAAGTCTATCTACTTACCTATAGACTTATCTGTTTCCCCACTGGTGTCCATCCATATTTCTGAAGGGTCTTTTGAGTTGCGGTCAGTCACATCCGCTGAAATAAGATAATGAATGTCAACTAACAAACTGCTGGTTTTCATGGGGTACTGGTCACTGAGATTGGCTTTTAGCCCTCGGAGGCTTCGTCACCAGTAGACGTGACCTCGTCAATGCAAGTCACCTCAACCGGTGATGAAACGTTCGAGACCTAAACGCCAATCTAATCGGCCATAACCCCATGAAAACTAACAACCTGTATCACAACGAACACAAACTTTGAAGTTCATCGAAACTGTCGGTTTCTTTTACTCTTGTTATAGTGGTCTTTAGAAATGTGAAATTCTGCCTAGTTGTTGAGTTGTTCCTTTAATGTAAAACCACTTTCCGGCGGCCAAACATAGCCACGTTGTGTTCAACATGAATAATCCTATATCTGACTGACATTATTTATAGTAGGTCAATGGAATTTCAAGTAAGGTTTTCATTATCGTTCGTTTAATAGAAACACAAGTTTAGTGGAATCCGAAAATGGTCAACCGCCAATCCCGAATGCATTTGTCGAACATTGCAATAACATTTCAATCGTGCTGCACGTCCGAGGATTCAGGCCAGTAGTTCATTCCGAAATGGAAGCATTAAGGGTAGTTGAGAATGTTAGTAATGTGTATTCACATTCTATTATTAACATCCAGACTTCGTCTACGGGATACGTAGTTAGAAAAATGTCTCCGTCTTACCCTAGAATGGATTGAGAGTGCATTGTACTCTTTGTTTGCTAAAAGGTTTTATTTTTTTACTTGGTTTACAATGTCATTTGTGTGGAATGACTTGCTGCTTCAGGTACTATTAAAATTCGTGAGTGTTAGTGCATAAAGCGGTCTATTTTCGTCGTTGTAAGCGTAGTGGTTGATTCTTCTTCCACGTATTATTAGTATAAAGGTATCCCGAACTGGCATCAACGATCAACGGATTTCATTTATGTGAATCACTGCCAAGATCACCAGTCCAACAGCTAAAATTTATCAAACGTGAATGGTCGGATTAATGCCTTCTAAGACGAAAATCAATTCAAAATCGACCACATCTATAAGCCTCCTTGGAGCAACTCTTACTTATGGCCAAATATTACATTGTAAAGATGACTCCTGGTGCAAGCGTCAATCGAGATCGTTCGAAATCCCGAATCCAGATAATCTCAAAACCAGTCACCCGGCACAAGGTCACTATTAATTTGCTTTATTTTACCCTTCCATGGTAACATAATTACTTTTGTCACCATTGGCATGACAGATCCTCCAAACATATTGAGCGTACTTGAAAAAGAACATACGGTCAGTTGTGATAGTAGGAAAGTCTACGCCACCTTTTGTGACTATTCAGTGGCCGCATTCCCGAAACTTTTGTACAATACTTTGTAAAACAAGATCTGTTTCATCAATTATCACTCGTATTTCATAACTGGTCCAGCAAACGAAAACTGAAATAGATAATTTCTTGAGAACGCTTGCAGATTTTGCTGCATGCAATTCAAATGTCTACTTGATCCTATTCCTTTTCCTTTCATCGTAGTCGCTGTTTCCAAGTTAGGTTTATTTTTTTCTCTATGATAGGAGTACAGTAGGAAGGCAAGAACGTTCGTAAGTTCATCCATTTTGAAAGCAGGCAATGGGAAAAGAGCAACCACTGGTTAAACCATTATTCAAAAAAATATCTTGATATATGACTTTGGATGTCAACGACCTCTATATGAAGGTCCTTGATCAGAACGTCGTAACAGACACACTTGGACAGACGCAATCTGTCCGGATCAAATCGAGAGCGCTTTCTGACAACAAAAGACAAAATAAGACCCTGATAACACATTAGCTATAACCCACCAATAGACATGATGACTGCAGAGAAGACCGAGAGAACCATAAAGTGGGTGTTCCAACCAGTCACCATTAGGGATCCGGTTTCCACACCGCGGCATATGTAACCACGTCAGGTTGGAAGTTGTCTAACAAGGCAGCCCAGTCAGGCAATGGGCAGAAAATTTCCACGAATATGCGATGGTCGCATCGAGGTTAATATGCATTCGCCCTTTCCATGGACATCTGGATTATCTTTTATAAGACGAGATTTATTTCCACTTGATTTGGGTATTCCTGCGGGACATAGAGTGCTGACTAGCAATACACGTGAATAATGATTTTTCGTTCCAGATGGTGTGATTGTCGTTTTATCAGATAACCGGTATCGACGATCGTTTTTGTTTCACTAAACAACCTAGGGAAGAGTGTTCATTGCTGAAAGATTATGGGCGTTTACTTTCGCAGGAGAAGTCACAAGGTACAGTATGATTTTCAGAACAGAGAAAAAGCGGGCAATTAATATTTGACATTTAGTATGGAAGGCCGGAAATCCTTTTCAGCCCAGCGGCCCCGTACGAGTGTTTGGTAAAACTAATGATTCCGTTGAATCACATGTCACTATGTGATTTTTTGAAGTGCCAGATGTAGTCACGACTTTTCTTGGTTTATTTTGCCACTGACTATTTGAATACTTAAATGTGTGAATTGCAGTGTCGGACGTCGATCTTAGAAACATCTAAATACCTCGCAACGATTCCCACCAAATTTTAACTTTCGGTACTACTGGTTTCACGTCTGGTTTTTACTTTCTCCCTTTGTTGTATATGGACATCTTGATCATGAAATCTGCCGACTACTTGGAAGAAATCCATCCCTAAAAGTGGCCAATTTAATGCCATTTAGTCAGTAGCTAACTAAGACCAAAATAGCCGGAGGTTATATGCTTCCGCTGGTTCACGTTTGTTGACCATCGCTAGCCGCATACTTCTTGTAAACGAATATTGTCATGATGAGTGTAAGATGACTTTAGTCAACCATGACTGTCGACAGGTGTATTCATGTGTAATGGATAAACAAACTTAATTCAAGATTTGTGAAATTATTTATCATGTAGTGTCTACTTAACTCACTACCGGGAAGCACTTGGATCATTCGACATTCATTCGACTTTTGTTTGAATTCACCATCATTGTTTATGCGTTGCGCCCGAGATGGGACGCGATTCAATGACAAATGATTGTGAGCCGTGCGACTTCATCAATTAATAGGGCACTTATGGATCTCCGATTTTTCAGTACAAAGAATGACTCCCGGAACAAACGACCTTAACTAGAACAAAGATTTACACTTTAAGTTTGCCTAGTTTATTAAAGCAGGCAACAGATCAGACTTTGTCGAGATTCGCTCATCAGACGGCATGAACCTTCAGAGTTTCCCCTATTTTTCTTACCAATCACTTGAGAATTGACACTGTATGAGGAGTACCACTGAGTTAATTTCGTTGGTGTATACCTTATAAATTTAACTCTTGATAACCGAAAGCTAAATCATACCACGCTAAGGACTAAATGTATCAACCAGAACAATGGTGTGGACATTTAAGATATACGGACGGTATTGAAAACTTCAGTGGATAAACACACAAAAAGTCACAAAATCTGTCTCTTCTCACATGACTCCGCGTTTACCAACACGGATATTAGGAACGGAGATCTAACATCCACCCTGACGCTTCACAACACCACATAAAGACAGACAGGCACATAAAAGCACCTTGTTTGAAATCCAAATCATACCAGTTTCATTCGCTAGTAAACCTGTCTTAAGAAAGGTTGACCGTGACAACCGAGAGGTCGTCAACTCAACAACTATTCCGGCCACGCTGCATAACTGAGCAATAAAGGTTTACATAAAAAGTGTTGAAATGGAGTATCGTTATCTCGTTACATGGCGAAACAAACTCAATTCTGATACTTTCATTTAGCATTGCATTTCATCGGAAATTTTGCGGATCACGAATGAGACGGTATTAGGAGTTTACAAAACAAATTTCAAGTCTGTAACCTTGGGAGACAGGATAAATTTTGTGCAATTTTTCTGTGAGGCGGCAATGGATTTACTGAATTCACCATAAGCGGTAAAACTGTCAGAGCCTGTGAGTTAACCAGTCCATTGGAGCGGAACTCGTCTGGTTGGCATTTTGGTCTTAGGTAAAGGGGAAAATTCTCCGTTCATTATTAAGCTAAACTAACTAATAAAAGTAACGGAACCACCGTGCAACTCGGGGGTGTTGACAGAAATACATTCAAAGTCTGAGACTCTGATAGGATGTAGGACGAAAATGTTGCTCAGTTTTTCAGATATTTTATTTAACAGGCATGCTTTAATATTTGCCAGTTAATCCCTGGTCAGACTAGTATGGCAGCAAATCGGTCAGGTGGCTGCTTTCCCTTTGCAGATTGCTTATGAAGTGTCGGTTGTGCTGAGATTTCTAGCTAAGAAGTCTCACATCGTATAAGCAGTGCTGCTCTGGCAAATGACAATGAATACGAGAGGATAGCGACGGGACGCTGCTGTTCCACATGGTGTTTCTGTTCCCGACTCTCTACGGCCAGCGGCTTTTTGATGTCCTAACCGAATAAATGTCTTTCATTCCACCAGCATCCCTATCCATTACTAAGTGTGAAAAGAAAGACACGCATTGGGATAGCCAATCAATTGCACCGCAGTTCAGTGCCAGTGCACAACACCTACATATCAATTCGAAATTCATTAGGAAGTTTCATCTCCAGTTGTTTCTTTCCAGTTTGTCTTCTGACGTTGCGGGCAGAAATCAAATTGAAACCTACAAGTGTCCGCAGTCAACGCCGATTCGTACTTGGTGCTGGCCTAACTGGAGATAGTCGAGTTCACTCCTCCTCGGTCACCAAAGTAAGATTGGCTAGAAAGAATACAACGAATGTCTTGAATTTACTAGCAGAAGCAGCTTGGAGAGAAAGAAGACAATTAGTGTTGGGTTATATTCACAAAGGTTAACTGGACCATGTAAACAACAAATGTTATTCTTCTAGCCATTATTAGTTTGCTCAGGGCAAGAGAAAAATATTTCTAACTACCGTCGGGTTGTAACTATCAGTCATGAATGGCGAAACTGTGAGTAGTGGTAAACTCCAGTTGGCACCAACGCGAACGATAAACTGCGGATCACCTAGACAGTCCTACTACTTCTATGACCACGTGACAGAAATTACCAAATTATTTCTGTTGATGTAACAACGTGGTAAAGTACAGTTAGACTATAACCAATTTCGTACTTTGAAGATTTTCAGCAAATCTTTTCTATTTCGCAGCAAATGAAACTTCACCTTTTCTGATATTTCACTGGAGAATTCCGAAAAGCACAACTTTTACGCAAACAATCCACCAATGCCGAAGGTGCTGACGGTTTTGTTTAACTGCCGGCGATGAAGTGTTTGGCGAAAATTTTGAAAGTCATGAAAGCAGAAGCACATCAAAAATTCTGATCATTCTGTGTGACGGAAAAGAAATCGCCCCCTAATTTTGTCGATGATAGTTTATTTGGAATGTGCTTCTAATGTGCCACAAGTAGCACTCCGTTAGATTTTGTCCATGAACACAATTTTTTTTATTTTTAGGCTCGATCTGTTTGCTCGATGAGTACATCTTCGGACTGGACTCGTAAAATTTCGACTGTTTAAAAAGCTTTCAATCTAGACTTGTCATGTTCACAAACGCCAAGCAGTTTTCATCCTTCCGGATGACTTCTGTTGTAGTTAGATGTAAGCAGCCGTATCAATGGATTCAAATCAAATGCTTCCTAGCTAATGCAAATTTTATAACCTAAATCTGAAGTCCATTTTCTCCGGCCATTTCGAAACGCATAATGATGCAGTTTTGTAATGTCTCACCTGAGGGGTATTAGCTTTTGGATAAAAAATCCATTGTTCACTAAATATTTATTAATAAGTCCCTGAGATCAATAATTTACGAGGTGAAATTTATACTGTTCCATTCCATCGAGACTGATATTGCCCGTGTCTATCACAAAATGGCTACTGAATAAGTTTAATTCGAGTGCTACTTTGGTTTTGGAATTCAGACGGATAATGGAATACCAAACCAACATACCATACGCTGCCACCTGGGAGTGCTCGTCATTTGAAAGGCTAGGTAAAGTAACAAAGGTTGACTAGCGGCCTACCGATCCCTACATAGGTGCATTACGCTGAAAGCTTATTTGTCAACAGAGATCGTTTGCTTGAAACTCTGGAGGCAGCGTCGAGTTAACTCATGTCTAATTTCAGTAGTAACGCCTGACTGACGCTTTTGAACAGAACTTAGGACTATTCACCGATAACCCGCGAACACGGAATCATGACCGCCTTAAAAAATTGTTATTACCATGTATTTCAAGCCGTAAAATGTGAAGGACTTCGTTCACAGGTCAGTGTTTACCGAGGTCCCAGTGTACCAGTAACTTACCCAAAGCCCTCGACTAGAAACACTAAATGAATTACGATGATTTGATAAGTTAATCCGTAAATGACCTCAAAAAATGTGAGCTTTATTTTGATTTATGAAACCTTTCCACTTTTGAAGTATTTAACTAAACTACGAAGAGGGGAAATAATAGCTGCAAAGTTAGAAACCGGAGACGGTATTTCCGAAGGGAGTTCCAAAAAAGCGCAATATTGATGTTTCAACGTGATAAAACATCAGTGGTTCATTTATTTCATGTAAACTCGAGCAAATAGTGATTTATGCGGTCTTGGTTGAATGTGTTCCGTTGTCAATCTATTCGCGATCATGTCGAGAACTAAATTTGTTCGGCTTTCTTTATTATTTATTCGCCACTAATTAGCATACGTTGGTAGACTGCTCTAATTTTCGCCCTAAATGAGAAATCCTGTGATCATCCTGTGAAAATATTGTTTACTTAATCAGTACTAGAAATAGTATTATACTGGTTCAGCTAATGTGACTGTCATCATCAAGATTCCGGTGCTTTCTTCTGCACATAATGCGCATCTGCTATTTCGTTTCTCTAATCCTAAAGCCACAAATTGATCAATCTTTTCTTAGGGTCACGGCTGCAGTCCTGTGGGACTGAACTCGATCATCCAAAAAATTTGCACTAAAAATCGGATAACACTTGCACGGAATTTTAATGTGCATTTCGCATGCACAGGCTTCGCAAAGGAAGCCCCAATGATCACTTCCATCAGTCAATTCGAATGCTCGCCAAAATCGAACACGATCCAGTTTTTATGCTCACCTGCTTTGATCGACCGAACTTTGATCCCTCCTCAAAACTGTCGATTACCTATCATAATACGGTGAACATGGGTCGATATTCACTGAATGGG
>LUCM01004190.1:38476-59425 GCA_008360955.1 Fasciolopsis buskii
TGTTAAGTGGCGTTATTTGATCAAAACCTTGCTATTTGTTTCTCTTACGCGGGTTTTCCTCGTCCGTTGTTCGAAATGGCAGTTTATAATAATTGATCTTCGTACATCCGTTTGAAAGGGTTATGAACCAGGATCGTTTTCTGGGATATCCGAGACGTAGGATTGCAATACGATGCTCAAAATTTGCGTGATGTTTAACCCCCAGGGTGATGGAATGATTAACTTTATGATCCGCTCTTTTTCTCTATTGTACACATTTAAACGAGTTGTTCACTTTATAGCTAGTGAACATTCCATCCGTATAAGCTACACGCAAGAGGGTTCGGATGAGAAAAAGAGCGGATCATAAAGTTAATCATTCCATCACCCTGGGGGTTAAACATCACGCAAATTTTGAGCATCGTATTGCAATCCTACGTCTCGGATATCCCAGAAAACGATCCTGGTTCATAACCCTTTCAAACGGATGTACGAAGATCAATTATTATAAACTGCCATTTCGAACAACGGACGAGGAAAACCCGCGTAAGAGAAACAAATAGCAAGGTTTTGATCAAATAACGCCACTTAACATTCCCAGAATTAAACTGTTCACCAGTGGAAAAATTGTAATGGTAACCAAAACTTGCTGTTCAACATTCGGAAGTCCCGATGAAGAGTAGAAATTAGTGACGGGTGTGCATGTGAATGAGCACGTGAGTAAAATATTAAATGGACGAAAAGAACAAACGAAGAAGGGAAGGATCCATCAAGCCCAGTAAACGAGGGGAAACAGCACAGATATAGCAATGAGCTATGCTATGTCTAATGTGACGTAGCACAGTTTGGAAGCGTCTGCGAAAACAGGTCCGGAATAATAAATTTCACGAAACCATAAGTTACTATCTATGTCAAAGCATCCATCAGTTTGAAAACCTTTCCAAGCTAATAAAAGCAGTTCAATTGATTTTTTAAGAGACGTTCAATCCACGATGGCTGCGGGACTGGCATATTTTATAATCTCCATGAGCCACTATACTAATTGGTCCATCTGAAGCAACGACCGATTACACGACATCGCGCCATAAGGTTTCAATAAATCCGAGGTAGCGAAGGCAAATAGCCGTTTGCCACCGACTATACCAAGGGGCCAGTCGACCAGGTTAGGGCAGATTTGACAAAAGAAGCTGTTTCTGTTTACATTACAACAGGCATTTCGACAGTAAACAGAGAGAACAAACCAAAATTAGGGGAACGTCAAATGACCACTCACCTTCGCTCCGTAAAGTGGGCTACGCTGCATAGCCTTCAGTGCTTTGACCAAATATGCACACGTTTGACCAGGTTCCCTGACAGAACTCGGCAAACCATTTCGCAGTAGTTCCAGGACGTAACCGATTAAATTGTGCTTCAAAGCCTATGTGAATAAAAATGACAAACGAGCGGAATCAACGCACCGGATCAAAAGAAACCTTTTGGCGCACGAACGTAGGCTACTTGTGAGTAGATAGCACAAGATGTACCAATTATATTCGTCATTCACCATGGCGGACGAACGTGCAAAACAGACGAAGAGGAGCATCTGCATAAAAAAGCTGTATACTCCATTTTATTCAATTGATTTCATATGAACCGCAGTACCATTTGATTTCAGAGAAATAGGTAATTTTACGCAACTATTGACCTTTCACATCGCGTCACGTTACCGCCTGGCGGCATCGAAAGAAAGGGGAAAAAATGCACAAACGGCTAATTGGTGGGGTGGTGACTGCCCAACCTATTTGGAGTATACCCAAGGAAGAAGCTCTTTCAATGACGACGTCACTGGTATATTATGCGTTGGTGTTCGCTAGCATTGCCAACTGTGAGGCACAGCTGCAGGAGAAGCTCTAACTTTTAAACACCGCGTGATGTATGCAGATCCACCGAAATAGCTCACGATACTCCGTCTAAACAACCTCCTGATTTCACTATTCGAACTTTTGTGCAACTGTAAATAGACTAGATCCTCCCAGAAGAAATGAATTAAACTAGCTACTGACCGCAGGCTAGCCGGGAACAATACTATAACCATGTACAGTGTACTGCATTCGTACAAGTCCTAGATTCGATCTGGAACAAAAAGATCGGTTGGGTTGTCTCCTACACCGCCCCCAAAAGAAGTATGAAGAACATCCATTCAGACATATCTATGCGACACACTTATCCCCCTGTAGGATGTTCGCCCAAAAAACAAAGTTTCATAAACAATGGTTCAATTAAATGATGTGATTAAAGCATAGGGTCTCCAAAGTATGGATGGTTAGCGTATTTACCGGAAAGCACATACAACTAGGGTCATTTACAGAAGACCGAATATCCTAACGGAATTATGCGAGATAAAAGATGGGTAAGGTCAGTTTTGAACCACACTGTGACACAATGATTGCAAAAGAACACGAAATATAGCCATAACTTACCTGAGCAATCAGTGGATCGCTGTCCGGAGTGTCAAATATGCAGAAAAGGGTTTCGCCCACCAGTCCAAGTTCTTCGCCGATGCAACAACTGACTACACGCAACAGTCCGCCAATTGTATCTCGATCTGCCATGGCTTGGACACAAAGCTGTGGCAAGAAGTGCGAGATAGGACGTTCAGTGCCATTACGTAGTCCGTAAGCGATAAACACATGGATAATTTTGTTTGCTGGACAAACTAAGACAACAATAATCCCTCAACAATAGACGGAAAGAACAAAAAACATTGGTGTACGGAGAAAACATGGAACGCAACAGGCGCTTGTTAATTTTCTAGTCTGGCTATTGGAACAAAACGTTACCTCCTGCAAGCAGATCACAACAGACTGGATGATCGGTGTACATAAAACCTCGAGGACAATTCAGCGGGACTGGAGAAAGTCAGAACCGATCGGTTATTCACCACGAACCGCAAAATCTTGTTATGATGAAACTGAATAGGACAATTACTTCTGTGTACATCAATGCAAGAGCAAACAGTGTAGATAAATGATTCAAGAGAACATGAATAAGCAGCCAAAGAAGTTAGTATGTGGCTCGTCCATAGCATGCTCATGGAACAAAGAGAGTGGGATGCAGCCAAGCAGAACTCTCAGTGAGCAAAGAACAAAAAATTGCAGAAGTGTCAATATATATAAGGTTGGCTCAGCCCAACTGACAAAGAATTTATCAACGAATCCACAGTTGTGATCTTCTGTGGGACTCTTCGACGAAGCAGCATTCGCGATGCACCACTCTTTGTTTGCTACAGATCGATTCTTGGTGAGAAATCTCAGATCAATTCGGCAGTGTACAAGGTATGTGGATGTTTAGACAAGAGCAGCATCGGCGTTACGCGGATACCTGACGAGCGACGTACGATACCGCGAAACGGTCGAGTGTGCTCCCGCCGGCTAATTTTGTTTTACGGCATCCAGATACTACTTCCTGCTTATATATATATCCTGGGGCAATTCTGCCCTCGCTTCTCGCTGTGGCTCAGTCCAGGTGAAACCAAGCCAACTATAGTATGATGTGATGTGTGTATATGTATCTGTGTGATGCGTGCGACGCATATTACATCCTGTACAGTAGAAGATCGCACCTATATCGGCGGCAAACTTTACCACCAAGTGAAAGTTCCTCCTCGCTCCTCTCGCTCGCTCCCCCACCCGTTTCCCGCTCTCTCAGACAAGAGAGTCGGGTAGACGATTACTGAGCGCGAGCGAATAACCGCCTCAGAGAACTCGGGGGCGCTCGCTCGGCCTCACACTTCCTCGATGCGGTTTAAGATAACTTAGATTACTTCACTGCTTTATAGTATATATCCTGCGGGCATTCTGCCCTCGTTCCTAAGGTTGGCTCAAGCCCAACTGACAAAGAATTATCAACGCACACAGTTGTGATTCTTCTGTGGACTCTTTCGACGAAGAGGGCTTTCCATGCACAACGTCCATTGTTGCTACAGATTCGATTCGGTGAGAAATATCAATCAATTCGGAGTGTACAAGTATGTGGATGTTTAGACAAGAAGAGCATCGCGGTTACGCATAACCTCGACGAGCCTACAATTAAACGGCGAAACCGGTCGTGTGCTCCCGGGCTAATTTTGTGGCTTACGCATTCCAGATACTAGCTTCCTGCTTATCGTATAAGTATCCTGGCGGCGCATTCTGCCCTCGTTCCTAAGCGCTTCTCAGCCCAACTGACAAAAATTTATCAACGAATTCACAGTTGTGATTCTTCTTGTGACTCTTACGACGAAGAGCTTCCATGCACACTCCTGTTTGCCTACAGATTCGATTCGATTGTGCAGAAATATCCAATCAATTCGGGAGTGCACAAGTATGTGTAGATGTTGTAGGACAACGAGAGCATCGCGCAGTACGCATAATACCTGACAGAGCGACAATACCGCCGAAACCGGTCGTTGTGCTCCCGGGCTGAATTGTGTTTTACGCATCCCAGATACTTACTTCCTGCTTATATATATATATATATATATATATATATATATATATATATATATATATATATATATAAGACGTTCAAGTGATGGACTTGCGTCTGATAGTAGTGAGCATCAGCCAACCGATTCACAACATTCGGTATACACATGGACTGATTATCGGTTCAATCGATCGTACGACCAGAAGCTACTCCTCATTTGCACGTTCTTTATGAGATCCTTCAAGCAAGAGTGCAGTAGAAGAAGCATGCCCCATAACTTTTGGGCCCAGTTCGCGAGGGTGAGGGGTGGCGCGGCAACTGTGACCCTGAAACTTTGAGTGCCATGGAACAACATACAGTTGCATTAGATCTGGTGTGAACAATGAGTCTGGCGACAGCGAGTTGTCGACTACCATGAATGATAGAAAGCACGACAACCATAGGGTCAACCAAAAAAAGAAGTTTGGTAAACCGCCTCAAGGAAAAATTAAATTTTGATTGCATAAGATAAAAAAACGTCACGCAATACAAAGCACCTCTCCAGCACAGTTCATCGCATTACCGAAGCGCAATCAATTCTCGGGATAGGAGAATAGAGCGTTCATTATCTCCTTGGGTGTTTTCGGAGAGATGACGGATACCATTCACTTCTAAGCATACACTTCTAGTTTCAGCAATCTACACTGACCTTGCTCGATGACATCCGGTGTAGGAGGAGAACAGCAGCTTTTGCACCTTCTGGGTCCGTGATTTCAGCAAGCAATTCGACAATGCGGTGAAGATAACCTTTCCGCGGTAGGGCATCCAAAAGACCAGGCCGATCTTTGAGCACAGCCGCACAGGCCCGGGTGAGCAGTCGTAAAAGCATTGCGGATTGAGGAAGTTTGCCCACAGTCTGTCAATTAACACGGAAAAAAAAACTTAGACAACTTATTCGTTACATATCATTCTTTCCTTCTAGAGACTGGCAGTCCAACATCTATCGGATGATTCATTAATCTCAAGCCGCATTGCGTTCACGGATGAATTTTGGCATCGTGTTCTTCAAACCTGATTTAATACCCCTCATCTAAACCATTCGCCTAAGTGCTCGTCCTGACCGTAGTGAATGATAAACGGCCTGAATGCATCAATTTACAAGGACTAATCATTGTGTTAATTAAGACAATCCAGTAGGACCACAGTGTCAAGAAAAGGTCAGGTTACGCAAGGCGAATACGGTAAGGATAGTCGCCATTTATCTAAGCCACAATAAAACCAAATTGAAGAATCTCTAGGCACAGGTGACCTAAGCAAAAATCTATTTTACGGTCATTGACGCTCTCTTACACTATTCACGGTTTTCGGAAAACGAAATGACACTGAATATCGTAAGGAAATCGGTGGGGATATAGCTACAAAAGATTATTTTGACTAAATAGGGATGAAAGCAATAGGACAGTTGATCGCATTACCTCAATCCAACTGTCGAGAACACTGTCTAAAAAGACTTCTGGCCGACGTAGAACCCAACCGGGACTGGCCACGTACAAATGAAGATAAACACCGGCTACAACGACCGGACCAACGGAAGCTAGCAGCTGTTGTTCCTCGGTGCAGTCTGGATTGCTCCGCAGTCGTTCTTCAGCACTCTTAATCAGGACATCCGCATAGGATACGGTGAAAGAGTCTGGCAGGGACCATCGGATACGTGGATTCTTCAACTGGCTCGCATAGAAACTGATCAAATATGGGTGACAAATAGGGAAGAAAGTAAAGAAGAGTCAATTTTAGGAACATATAGAAAACAACAGACAAGAAAGAGAAGTCTGTTCTGTTATCACTAAGCCCTCGTCTATCGAAATTCGGCAGTCAAAATCGTTGCCAACCAGTGTGTATCGATTCCAACTGAATATAAAGAGAACACTAAAAGCAAACCAACATCAGAACTTTTATTATTGAAAATGTTGAGCACTTATGTGATCTATGAATGGATATGTGGATCTCAGCAAAGCAATTAGTTTGCTTATGTAATTTCCTGACTCGTCCATCTTGTTGTCTTCCAACTAAAGTCCCCTTACTGCACAAAAAGGAGCTGAGGATGGCCTCACGAGCCGTTTCGATATAAAAGAAAAACAAGCGAAAACACGGCAGTATATATATATATATATATATAAATAATACCAACTAATGCTTAGCATATGCACACTTACTATATTAGTAATAGAGCATTTATGTGCCTTCTCTTCTCTTAACCTATATTATCCCACGTCATGCCGCCCGAATTACCCATCGGGCAGCGAGCTCTCTTGTAGCCTGAAAGCATTCCCGTTTTCAACAAAACTGAATCACTTGGAATAAAAGTAATTCAGCGTAGAGAAGTCAACGGAACTCACTTTTGCGTGTGTTCTATCAAAGCAACTGAGAGTTTTTGGCGAAAGTCTGCATTCCAGATAAGTTCGGGATTTTCTTGATCCGCTGGAAAAAAGACAGAAAAGGAGTATACATCAATCTGAAGTTCAGATTTATTTCTAATGACTGGTTGTTTAGCGGTCAAGTAAAATGCCTACAGAAAACCATTTACCACGACATTCTTCACTTTCCACTTTAAAGTACGCACAGAGCAAACTGACTCGGTGATACAAATGTTCGCAAGGAACACATATAACACAAAACTAGCGGAAAGTCGACGCAGATGTGCAAAACTCACAGTCGAACAATGTAAGAAAAGCTTCCGGGGTATCACGCATCGTTTCCGGGAAAATCGGTGGTAAATATTGGCTCAGCAATGCCTGAATTCGCCTACCAACCTGTTTGTCAACGAGACAATGCGAGAACAAGCTGACAGTGGCCTCTCGGACTCGTCGGACTGGAGATCGGACCAAGATCTCTAGTAAATAGATCAGACCACCGCAATAGACTAGCTCCTTGAGAAGTGCTGTAGACAGGACTAAATGATCGAATGTCTCCACAAGTAGCTGATGACCTAAAAATAAAAAGAAGTGGGCAGGTAAAACAAAGCATGTCACTGATGGTGCACGAATTTATCGGAGTTGGAATCGTTCAGATGTACTGAACTTCCTGTTGGCGCATGCATATCAGTCATCTTACTCGGACAAATGAATGCATCCTGGATCTGAAAGAATTACAGGATTCAAACAAACGTCAATGTGTCCCTGGATGGAACCGGACCGACGATGTAAACAACTATTGCCCGTCGTAATAGTCCTTGACATACATCCAGACTTATTGCGCGCAAGTGCAAACCGTAGTTCAGTTTCAAGCACTTTAGAATCATCCCAAGATCGGAAGCAAGCCCCACCATCGGTAAGGGCAGCAGTACCCAAGTCAACGTCATGAGCGGAATTAAGTAGGGGGATTTTCGGGATTTACCTTGAAAGTGGGAGAACGTCAGTCTGAAACCTGCCAGAAGCGGTGCCTCTTAAACTCAGAACCTATAAGTGGATGTCCATTGGTTACAAGTTTCACTCAGTTTTGGTACAGACTAACGTCATCTGTTAGATTTAATCGTGGTTACTAAATAAACAACAAGTGATACCAATTTTCATTGGATACGGCGGAGAATAAACCTATTTTGTCATTATTAGAAACCGAGTCGAAACATTCATTGATTACAAAGCTTAAGGCAAAATGTCAACTATCAAAGCTTACCAGTGATCAAATATGAACCAAAAAATGCAGAAAATTAATATACGGAAAGATAAAGATCAGATGTGGCACCAAAAGAGATAGATTACACAGCAAAAACAATCGGCTAGTTTGTCAAGGTTGACAATCTTATTCAAATCAACTTGATCACTGAAATTAGTGGAAAAACAGACTCATCCTCAGCTAAGAACAGTTGCGTTACTAGTTGTCCACATGATAAATCCATTGATTTAGAATACACGGATGACCCGGGTAATGTAGGGCTGGTATTCGGCCATCTGAAATGAAGTATAACTATGTTTAGGATCTGTGTAGCATATTTGCAGTGTAAAATGATACCACCAAATTGGTTTAGGTAGAGGGTGAACCTTGCATTAGTAGAAGAGTTGGAAGAAGTAGGCAAATTATTGCGTTGGGACAGTTGCTCAACGTGAAATAATCGCTTATTGTGGGATAGTTGGTAACACTAAGTGATACGGACAAATGCCACTGTCGATGGTATTTTTCACTCGAAACGTTTTATTACACATAAAGTGATTTACAATAAAAGGAGAAAATCCCATGCACAACAGACCTAGTGTTTAGGTGAAAGTGTTGTTCGAAAGGGAGCAGAGAAGACGGATATTGTGGTCTTAAAAGGTACAAGATTATTGGATAGATCTGTCGATGATCTGAATGTAAATAATTCTGGCAGTAAAACATCGTGCAAACACAATCGGAAGCCTACGAGGTGTCGAGCTAAACCAAACGTTTTTTTTCATAACTATCGAGAGTTGCAGAAAGTGTAAAATGAGAGCAAACAAATAGTTGGCGTGGTCGAGATTCCAATGACGGTCACTGAGTAATCATTTGCATTCACTGAACCAGCGCAGTTGATCAGTGATGGTAGATTCTGTGACTTGAGAATTAATAGAGGCAAGTAGAGTAAGATAGTAATTGTCGGAATTAGGGAAGAAACCTTGTTTGGGATTATGGAAAAAGCACGGTTTCTTTCCTGGAAATGGAGAAAGTCCCAAACTGGGAAAAACGACAATAAACCGAAGCAGAGCTGGACTTAGCACAAGAGTGCGAATTTTCAGAGGTAGACGGAAACCGTCTGCATTTCATAAAAAATTCCTAATAAATTGTCTGTCAATAACGACTTCTTGTTCGTACTTGTTTAAAACATAGTCTGTCCAACTGCATCGCGTGTCTGTTTACTATTTCTTGGTCTGATCATCCACTTGATCTATCTTACACTATCACAGAACCACTGTCTAGGGTAGATACCGTCAAATAAACAGGACTTACTAAGGACGAAAACTTGAGGTGGCTATCGCACATTTTTTATTGTGCAAAGAAACCTGAAAAATCGATCACCCCATATAAAAAGATTGCAGCACTTCTAGGTTAAACAAAACACTACCTTCCTTCTGCGTATAGTTACTGTTCTCGCACTTCCTTACTGTTCACTGTCATTTTTTACTGGCTTACTGAAGAAAGATTTCAGAACCTTTCGTCGGTGTTTATCAACTGTTAGTCGCGTATTTCTCAGACAACTGCAGGGACGATCCACGAAACAGTGTGATATGCATTTAACTGCGCGTGAAAAATTCACACCGAAAATTCCTTTGGATTTCTCCCATCTTTTACCCGATGATACTTCCAAATTCTGTACTAATGCCAAGGTACGTCCTACCCTCCGTCTCACAATCTTTAGCATGAATATTCATAGGGGCTTGGATGTTCGTTACTTAGCGCGAATTCTAACCAATCAAGGGCAGATCGTGATTGGCTTTCTACATGGCCTCATAAGTTCCAATTTTTTAACGAGGTGACGAATGTGGTCATTTTTGATTGAAATGTGAAGATATGTATGCAAAACTCCATAGGAATACAAATTGTGACCGTAGTGCAGACATCGAGGAAGCGAATTTTCCTGTGATGCTACATTTTCACGAGTGAGCGAACCCAAACCGTCAACCCAGCCCTTAGTCTTGCAATGGAAAGTCATACAAGGCTCCACTAGGAAAGGCGAGGATAATTCCACGGGTGACAGCAGAACAGTTTACCATTCATCTACCTAAATCCTTTTAATGAGCATAATTTTGGTCATTTAATGTTCTTCGCCGCTTTCTTCTTTGTGTAGATAGTGTTACGCAAGGGCAAACATGAATAAAGTACGACTACAAAGTTACTGGCAATTCAGAATATTATTCAAAACATCAAAAACAGTATAATTTTTATCATTATCAAAAACTAACATACAAATGAATAGTTCCATTGTCTACTCACATTGCGGCAGACTTGGAAATAGCATTACCATGGAATGCAACAGCTGAGATGCAGCAATATCGGCCAAACACTCGCTACTACGCGACACTGACTGAATAACCTGAAACAGGTAAGTAAGGATATTAAAAACAACCTGGAATATGTACTTTAGGGCATTCAGTGCCTATCTGGTGAATACCGTAACATCAAGTATAACTTCACAGATAGAGGCTTTCCTATTAAACCCCCATATTCAGAACTGCGGATGAAATTCAAGACATCCTTCTCTTATATTCTCATTGATAGTGAATAAACGGTTCTGTATACTTTGTCGTGAGGTGAAACTAATGAGTGTATGAAGTGTTTTGCATTGTGAGCAGTGTGGAAAACCGTGGGGAAAGGCAGTTATACATGAGAGGGATCAACACACAGTTCACAAACTGATTAGCAAATGGTTTGAATGATACTTTTGTATGCTCAATCCCAGCTCAAATGAGATGTCTAAAAAATATTCCACTGGAGTCCGTGAATCGATGACCTTCCCATTTCAATCAATCTGGTTACAACACCTAGCCGATAAAGATTTATGGTTTGGAGATGGAGATTTCAGGATTAACGCAACAGACACTTATCAGTCATAATGGTTATCGAAACAAATAAATTATGATTCATACTCCACCTCAGAAATACAGTCTCACACGAATAGCTTGCGAATGGAAAAAATAACGGAACAAAGTAAATACTATGACACGACTAGAAACACTACGGCGCACGACATATAACGAGAGCGAAACCGCCCTTCGTAAAGGATCTCAGGTATTTTCTGGCAGTATGGGATTGTAGATTACACTTTACCGTATTCTCATGGCATCCTTCGACCAGAGGCGGTAGACGGTTTTGCCGTGGTCTGGATAATTATCTCCCCTCATCTACCGAGACCTCATGTGGCTCCCCAGTTCAAAACTCAGGATCATTTTTGCCGGTTTTCCCTCGCATTAATCATGACACTACAACCACATTCGCTCACGTACACGAGCTTACTCAGTGCACCGACAAAATTACCAAGAATTCATCACCTTCATTCACATTCGTGAACTGAACTGCAATACTGATCCTGTTCACTAGACTTTTTGATTTGCCCTTTTGCTTTTGATCGAACTTGAAACCTCCTCCTTGCCAGACATGACCAACATCCAAATTCACAGCCGCACTTTTCATTGCTCCTTTGTATCCAAAATAGGCTGTCGTGCAGAAAGTCAAATCCCCATAATTCGGAAGCGCAGAAATCCTTAAGCAAGTGTGTTTCCGATAAACACGTTTGTTTTTCAAGTTATTCTTAATTTTTTGGTGATTGGTAAACCAAATTTTTGCCTCAGACATCGATTCTCTCACGGGTTGGTCGTCACACTTTTGTATCAAACCACAAGGTCACTATCCCCCTTTGGTTAACTAGTTGTACATATGCGTTAGAGTTCATTGCACGTATGACAAGTTCCCTTCGTCGCTTGCTCGCTGCGTCGGCCTAGATCAATAAACCCGTGTAGCTCGTCTTGGTGTCCTCCATGGAGTTTAATCCTTATTTCATAAATCACTTTGTGCGTAATAAAAACTTCTTCCATCATAAAAACTATTTACATTAAAACTGAACTACGCGACATATTCAGCTGAAAGGTTTCATCATTGTCATACAATATATGACCATACTTTAGCACGATTCAGCTATGATAGTGAGACTAAGAAATGTTGTGGATCATTTAACTTACCTCAAGTGCACGGGTCTGCAAATCCGTGTAGCCGTGTTGTTCCATAACACTAAACAATAGTTTGAAATGGCCGACACATTGCAATTCAACACCTGTAAATGCCACAGAGTATAGATCAGCTTAGACCGATGATGACACCGGGGTGAAAAACATGTGGTAAGTTTGGAAACAATTGCAACTGACCTGAGTTGTGATGAATCACATTAGTCAATGCCTCAAGCGCCGAACTCATCTGGTTTGCACTCTGATCACTGATACTCATTGCTTCCGCAGCCCAGTCGATCTCCTCGAGATCGAGCGGTGAGGAAGAACGAGACTCAACGTCACTGGTTTCTGGGGTTGTCGACTGAGTCGGGAAGTCGGCTTTTGTTGCCTGACCCGGAGTGAGATTTGGTAATTCACGCTCGATAAATTTCAGTAAGTCTGTCGCGAAACACTTCGGATCCTAAAGTATTAGTATAGGATAATGATTACGGACCAGCAAATTAGGCACTGAAAAATATACTTGTATGACTTCATAAAATAAAATCTTCAATGGAATTGAATATACGAAGAAGAGACCAAAAACAATCTACCTAGCTTTGTGAAGGTAGATCAAATACTACCAAATGTGCCCTAAACACAAAAGAGACGCTTCATCAATGAAGATCGAGAACCAGAGCAGTCAAGATCTAACAATGAAATATCCGGATTTATGCAAACGAGACCATTCTCCTAATCTAGTTTTCACATCTGTGTAAAGAGAGTGAATAACATAGAAGAGGTCTATCAAGTGAACTGCGAGCTTCAATGAATTCAAAAGGATGATTCCAACAGGCGGATTCGACAGCCATAAGAGATGTTCGGACACTAGTTGTACTATTGAACAAGGAGACCGCAGATTAATGCTTACCACTTATGATGCCATCATCCGTGTAGGAATTGGATTCACATCACTGTCATCAAGAAAACATGGTAGCAAATGGCAACGCACTTTCATCGGACTCGTTACCTTGCCAAATTTGTAGATATTTCGTCAGTTTTACTTCATTTGATCTCCAGAGTCATTGCCAACGACATGTTTAACGTCACATACATGCCTCAAGCGTGCAAGAGAAAAGCCGCAATCGATCGCCACTAGTTGACGGAAACTGACATTCCAAATCTCGGTTACTCGACTCAATTTCTTGAAAACTGATAAAGTGACTGAGCAGAAACATTATATGCAAGTCAGAACTAACGTCGCAAATTTAGTTTAATTTTCGTGACCTTTGCTTCCGGTGCGAATTCTTGGTTAGTAATGACTAACTAACAATAGTTTCTCTGGACCTGCATGAGGCCGTTTATTAAGCAAGTTGAACGGATGCATTATTGAGTTTATCTCGATGCGTATCCAAAGTTACTTTTATCTTTCGTCTTTTATTTCCTTTATTATTGAAATAACAGGGCACATCATATTTCAGGAAGAGGGTCGCGGCCAAGTGGGGACGTTGGCCGGCAGTAGGAGGATTGGAACCCGCGACCTTCATGTCCGAAAGCCACGACCATATCCGCTAGGCCAGCAAAGGTCAATTGAAAACTTATTTCCCTGCGACATTCTTTTCTTTCATTATTCGATCAACCTGCAGCTTCGGGGTCAATACACTCGTCTGTCGTTCAGATCTTCAATTACTTGAATACCGGATCCGTACAATTCCAATTGCTATATGAAAAGGATAATTATGAGCTTTAGGTGCGGCCTAATGCGTA
Organism: Fasciolopsis buskii; assembly: GCA_008360955.1. NCBI lineage: Eukaryota > Metazoa > Platyhelminthes > Trematoda > Plagiorchiida > Fasciolidae > Fasciolopsis > Fasciolopsis buskii. The sequence continues at coordinate 52,294 of LUCM01004190.1, forward strand.
AATCCGTATTCCAGTTGATTTTATTCTCCATGGTTCGTGGGTGCAAATCCTGTAATTCGGCATATTCTTCAAACGATAAACTGCAAAAAAACGGAACCTAACTTGATGATTCATTGTGATCGTTCAATGCTTAGTAAAATCCCCTTCAAAGACTACCAACCAGGGTTCACTTTTAACAATTTACACATGAAAAGAACCAAAAATTTCGAAAAACTACGTCATATAGGGTTATGCAAAGCAGTGTTGGAAGTTGGCCTGTATCGATAGGAACACTACATTTCCTAGCCTTGAGAACATTCCACTGCAAGAAACTAAATGATCGTAATAACTCAACGAAAAACAGTAAGTCCAGCTCAAATGACCGCCGAATTTATACCAACAACGCGCTTCTCTAAAAACAGCGAATACACAAAGGGAACAGAAAGTGAACCTGCACAGGCGGAAAAAAAGATAAGAATGCTGCAGTAGCCAACACACGGACAACAGTACTGTACAAACGCGCTTCTTCAATCATTCTCATTCGAGAAGAAATGACAACATGATCGCCACTGTTCATGGTTCACTGCCATATTCTTCAGTGTCCCCAAAAATCTAGTTGACGGGTCTTTCAGACCCCAAACACGAAGATGCGACACACCTACTTTGATTACACTTTCTCATTCCACGTTGCCACGTCATCTATTGACCCCCACATTGTTTCTTCCACGTCGTCAGAGGAATGCGAAATACGCAACACATGACCCAACCAACGTGGTCTACTAAGCTTCATACTCTCAGAGTTGGCACATAGTACTAGATTCCTAACTCGCACACTACTCACCCGGTCACTCCATCCAATCCTAACGATAATAGGTAAACATCGGTGATCGAAAATCTCTCGAAAATATGCAACACACATACTGCATGTCTTGCAACCATATAACAGAACTAAGCGCAATGCGGCGCAACACATACGACCTTCCAACTTCAGTGAATTATCAGGCAGGCGCCACAAGTACTTCAGTTCAGTGTAAGCCGCTCGGGCCTTCAATGTACGCGTGTCCACTTCTGCTGCCGTGCTACCATTGTTCGACACGCAGCTACCAAGGTAAGGGAAACGGTCCGTGTTCGTTAGTTCCTTTCCATTCAGTATCACTTTCGGGATTACTATCGTCCAGTCCTGTAACATCACTATACACTTTGAAGGTGCAAAACACATGCCGAATGGATTTACAGATCCCGAGAGTCTATCTAGTGCACGTTGTCCTTGGGCCGCAGATTTGGACAAGCACACGACGTCCTCTGTGTAATCTACGTCACACAACTTCACCTCACTTGTCACTTCGACCTCTAAATCCTGGAGACTTCCTAAAGTACACTGCATTATGGTATCCATGACGAAGTTAAACAAGCATGGGGAAATGGGACACTTTGTCCTCGTTCCGAATGACTTTTCAGTTCACCACATACTCTCACGCGAACCCAGATATGCAAGCACAATGCTCACGACAAGTTCACGAACTTTGCTGGCATACTACTCCGGTGGAGAGCACTGAATAGTGCTGTCCGACCCATTGAATCGAACATCCCTCTCAAGTCGAGAAAGACTATGATCGTAGGGCGGTGGTGTTTGTGGCGCGTTTCGAGTAAATTCCAAAGAGCAAATATCCGGTCGGTGTAACATCGACCTGGACGAAATCCGGTCTGCTGTTCGCGAAATATTCACTCCACGGATCACAACTCGTCACATGCCTGGTTGATACTTATTACTGCAAAATTAACAAGTATATGCATATACACACACAGGGACGGACAGCTTTTAGTTGGCTGTTCAGTATTCAGCTTCTTTTGATCCTCAGCTCTACACTAGTTATAAACAAAGTTATGATAGTTAGTTCGCTTTCGACCCTGGTATGTTTGATATTTTCGCCTGAAAGGCACCAAAATTTAACAAATTCAGCAGTTAGCAACTCACATAAGAAACAGATGGATCGTAAATTATTTGTACTGTGTTACAAAACAAATTCGTGATAATATTTGTAAATGAGTGCACAACGAATAGAAAAAAATAAGCGAAAGTTGGGAGGCTACTACTGTCTTTCTTCAATGCGAGTAGAGGTAACAAGTCATCTAGTGCAGTTTAAAAAGTTCAGTCACGTAGTGCAGAAAACCGGCAATTAGAAGCTCCAGTACGACGGTTACGGGGGCGTGAGTCGGGGACTCGAAGGTTTACAATGTGTCCAAAATGATTATGCTCGGTGTAGAAAACTGATTGAACACAGAATTCGGATTTCACAGAAAATCATTGTTGTGCTCGTAGTTAAGCAGTACAAAATTTATCGACGTTATGAACGAGCAAGTTGAGTGCACAGACCATATTCCCCATATGATCACACATTCCGTACTTGTAAGAATGGCAATGGAATCGATATCATCACATACTTCGACCAACGTCAGGACTACAAACACATTCACATGCAACTTAATCATTTCTAGATCAAAGAATCATGATGGAAGCAAATACTAGGAATAGACGATCAACAATACATATGTGAGAAGCGACCGGAACTTACTTCCAGTTGGTAAGATGGATGGCGATTATACAATCGGACAAACACTTCACCAATCAACAGCTCTTGGGCGTACGTGCTATGAACAAAGCGAAATGCGGCATTCAAGTCACATTCACCCTATTTCACCATCGGACGCATGTGGGTAGAGAAGAAGACAGGAGAGAAATAAATCACATAACCAAACCATTAGCGTAAACAAAGCAAAGAACAGAAAGCTTCCTTCGGCAAATATATAAGTGACGTTTCAGGATAAAAACCGAGAAAAGCAAAGTGAAGTTTTCAACTGAAAAAATGTGGTAAGCCCAGTCAGTTGGAATGCAGTTTATTGGAATGTACTTAGATTTAAAGAAACAGGGATCGAAGTTTATTGCAGGCTTATAACTCAATCTAAAGATACCTGAGACTCACTCGTAGAGTGGTTGGTATTGCATGGTAGGTCAGCTTGGCGACCCAAAACTAATAAATCCGGACGGTTTTCCAATACAGTATTTTACTAATTTAAAAATATCGCTTTCCTATATGTGTGGTTCAACTATAACAGCTAAATGGATGTCTCACACCGGTAGCCTTGAACATAGTTCCCGCCAAAACAAAAAGAATAACTACCCTATCAGTTCGAATCCAAAACATCTCACTAAAAGATGATGAGACCAAAGCACGACGGAAAAGCACAATTTCTTTACTAAATACTACATGCATCATTCCCCATTACATCTAGGGCTCATCGCATTATTAATACAATAGGGAGCCATATAATTTTGATTGCCATATAACTCATGCATGGTGATGGCCAATACGATAAAACATTGCTGTCTATCACCTGGCAGACCGACGGACCTGAAATTCGAAAAGCTGACGTTTGAAGAGGCAGATGCTTAAACCATTGTCGGGTAAATATTCGAGATTCTTACGGGTTTCTTCTAGAATGCCGAAGTACACAAATATTTGGACTGAGTCCTGGGTTAAATGGAACGTTAAAATATTAGGAACAGGGATAACAGAATAGCGCTAGTTTTTATCAAACACATAAGAATTAGTCCGAGGAGCGCCATCTTTTCGATCTAATTCCAAATACCTTGAACTCTGATTTTGCGACTTATGTACTGCGGAAATACTTTCAGACCGATTTTGAAAGGGAACTACTTCAAAAATTAAAAAAAATTCTCAGACATAACACAAAACTTCACACAAGAACTAAATAATGTAGATTAGAAGCTCATGTCAGCTGTGAACTAATCGGAAAATTTTATGGGGATTTCTTACGTTGGTTGCGTTATCTCTTCTGCATATATATATATATATATATATATCACCGGCTTGAAAACAAGCATGGTGGCAACGCGACAACATATAAACGAAAAAGCACCTCATCACTGCTCATCCGATGTCCCCACCAGACATGAACATCGCATCGGAGAAATCGCTGGCCGAACACAGAAAGTCGGCGGGCATCCTCAACGTCAGGTCTTAAAACCGTAAAGCAGAACACTGCGAACTGTGGCATTGTATACCCTTCTCCTAAGGGAAAGCCGGATGTCATGGTGGTCCCACAAGTGTCGCAGGTTTGCGAAAGGTCCTCTGGCTTTTGTAACTCGTGATGTGACCTCCTCCCCAACACCTCCGTCAAGTATGGTCACACTTCCGAGGTACTTAAAGCTACTGACTACCACTAACGAATCACCACAAAGAGTGAGTGCAGGCACACGTTCTAGTCAGTCTTGAACAAATACCTTACATTTTAAAGCTGCAAAACACACCGTATCACCAAGCGGTCTAACGTGCGTGCATCTTCACTCAGCCAGCTGATATCATCGGGATACTCTAAGTCAAAAACTCTGTTCCCTGGCAGGAATTCCACTCAACTGTCTAAAAGACCAGGTGTACCATTAGATAAATCCACAATTGAATTTTTAAAAGCCTTTGCACATTCATCACTGTATGAGGACTGACATCGCCGTGGCAGAACAGAACCTACTTCCGACGGACCGAAGCCAGGAACGCATCTTTAACCAGCTACTGGCAGCAGTTCAGGTTTGGCAAAATAGTAATGCATTACTTAGGTGCGCAATGAAATACAAGATGGAAATACTTACCGTCTTAATCATTCGAGAGATAGTCGTATCAAGCATCACTTCCAACTCGGCACGACAGCGATTGTCCCAAATTAAATACGGATTAACCGAATTAGTAGTTAGGAGTTTCGCCAATGAACGCAGATATCTACCTCGAGCAGTGTCCGGGGGGAACTCGTGAATCACTGGTGGGTCTCGTTGTTCGTCTGACTGATTACTAGCGGTCATTCGACCCACTGGACTGGGGTCGTAGGAACTGAGTTCGGCAATTTTACGTGTGAAATGGGGTGAGGTCAAACGAGACAGGGAATCACAGATCTCCGGACCTTCACGTACGAGCATCGAATCTTCGGTCACTTCGTGTGTGGACTGGAAACCGTTCAGCATTCGACCAATAGACCATAAACTAAGTAACGCCAGACGATTTGCCACAACCTGAGAACGATTAGAAGGAGAAGTAATCAGGAAAAGAACAAGAGCAGCATTGATCTAATTTGAAAATGAGACAAAATGTTCAGAAAGTACCAACGCACAACCCAAAAAACGGAGCTTATCAGTAGTCAAATAGACATAGAAAGCTTTGGAAAGCAATCGCATAAAGAGACGGGTACTGGATAGGGAAAAAAGCTCGGCTACCGCTGCAGATAGTGAAACTGAATCGATGATCGTTTTCTGCCCAGTTCGGAATTTATTACTAGCCCAGCCGGTGATGACTGCCATCATACACATGCGCATGACATCTTTCCTACAAGACGAGGGACGCGTTTTGCCGATCAGCCCTGTGCACTTCCTCAGTGAGTGCTTGCCCTGCGGTCCTACCTCGGAGGAAATGGTCGAATGTAACGATTATCCCATTGTTTGACTACTTACGATTACTGACCTAATTGCTTGTACAACTCTTGTTACATAGTGTGCATGTGTTCAAAAACAAGTTGAATTAAATAGAGGAAATTTTCAAGGGAACAATCAACTTTAAGCAATAGACAACCTAACTAAGACGACGTAATCAACCCCTAGACTGCAAAATCAAGCTATAGTTGTATGTTACTCCGGATGATTTAAGTAGTTAAACAGTAAGGGATATTTTCCCCGCAGTTGTCTGGAGGTCGCAATGCACAGCAATATAAGACATACCGCTCATTCTGTCATTACTTTCACTTTCCTACAGGTGTGCTATACAGGTTTTCATGACCAATAGAAACCCAATCAAGTTAAAAACTAGCCAATGCGCAAACGAAGCTAATAAAAAGTAAGATGGCCAAATGATCGGTCCCTAAACCACAAGCCCTTATGCCAACGAGGAAGAAATCTTATCCGGCTGATTCATTCACAAGCGAAATATGCGTAAACTCGGACTGTAACTCAACTCTGGACACGAGTGCAGCCATGATGAGTAACTGATTGACTATGAGCATAACGATAGGAGGGGGAACAGATTTATTCAGATCCAACCGCGATAACAGTAAAAGATCCAGAGACAAAAGGGATTAAATTGTTTATTACCTGATCATTTGTAGCCTCAGTAGTCTCTACCCCACCTTCTTCCAGGGTGAAGTCGTATGCAAACACGTGTCGCAAAAGTAGATACAAACCTCCATTCTCATAACACGTCACACAGAGCCAATAGTCGGTACAAAATGAGGCCAGACACGCGGCGGACAGACAGCAAAGTTGGGGTAGGTTCTAAGAGCGAATAAAAGTTGAAAGCGTTCTGGTGAGAAAGAGCTAATGCATACGTAAACGGAATGAATATCTTAAAAAGTGCTGATCTTCAAAAAATTCTTCATAAAAATAAAATATTGCTATCATTCTTCAGTGAAAAATGATTCAGGCTCGGACAGTTCAAAACTTCAATATTACACAATGCAGAATCCTTACACTTTAGGTTCAGTTCAGTGATTACAGACAATAGTGACACAAAAAAAGCTTGTCGTACTTCACATTTCAGTTCGAGTGGTAGGAACTCTTCGCCGCAGGCCTTTGCTCCGATATAAAACGATCTCATCAGATCGATCGTTTTGCATGGGATGGAATCTGTTAGCATCATATCTTTCATTCAACCTGCCTCTTCTGTTCCCAACCAAATCTATTTGCACCATCTACCTACCCATAATGTCCCACTGCTAACACGCCCGATACTCGCAAGGGTTTGTTGTCAAATAGTGTATAAAGTGGTTCTCAGTCTTCCAGTTCACATTTTCTCAAGCCTCGTCAGCCTCTGAATCTCGGATCCTTCAATGGCCGCGCTCTCATGCAGGCTGATCAACAGGCGTGTACGGCTCTCACTTTCGAATGAAATCTGCTGCATCAATGAAACACGAATTCAGGATCCGAGTAAATAGGGTAATTCAACTAACTGCGCCTAATTTCTCGGCAAGATTTTCCCTTCACACTTCAGGAGACGAAGTGGCTCAAGCTGAGGGTCAAAGCGATGTGGGAATAGCCTTGACTGAGAAGGCTGAAGCAGCCCTTCTAGACTGGATCCCGATTAACAGTCGCTTGTGCGCC
>LUCM01004190.1:61887-81475 GCA_008360955.1 Fasciolopsis buskii
AAGAAACAATGTGGGGGTCAATAGATGACGTGGCAACGTGGAATGAGAAAGTGTAATCAAAGTAGGTGTGTCGCATCTTCGTGTTTGGGGTCTGAAAGACCCGTCAACTAGATTTTTGGGGACACTGAAGAATATGGCAGTGAACCATGAACAGTGGCGATCATGTTGTCATTTCTTCTCGAATGAGAATGATTGAAGAAGCGCGTTTGTACAGTACTGTTGTCCGTGTGTTGGCTACTGCAGCATTCTTATCTTTTTTTCCGCCTGTGCAGGTTCACTTTCTGTTCCCTTTGTGTATTCGCTGTTTTTATAGAAACACGTAATGGGGGCAATTCAGCGGTCAATGGGTCTTGCCTTGTTGTTGACGCCTAAATTTTGACGATGATGATGTAAGCACCACATTCCAGAAAGTCCTGCGACCCATTGAGTCAAACGCTGATGAGAAGCTTATAAGGTTTGCGGCTGTGATCCGTTGGAATTTGGATTTGTTCCAGAATCTTTCCGAGGATTTCTATTTTGGGCGGCACTTTAACTACCTGGTGTGGTTAATTGTATGTCTGCGTGAAGCGAATCAATGCAGCACGAGCACGGCGAATACCATCGCAATCACACCTCAGCAGTGGGTCGCTCAGACATATTTTAGGAAGAGAAACAGAACCGAAGTATTTCAGTCGAGAGGACAATGTTCTAGAAATACAAGCAATCTATTATTGACTTAATGGTCGGTTTTTGTTGAACAGATGCAAAGTTGGTTAGCCGTATTAAGTCATTTTACCATTCTGCGATACACTAGTTGCACTCCAGCTTTGATCATGGGAATATCTCACCGCTAAGAGTGCGCGTGGGTGAACTAGACGACTTTAATGTAAATCACAAAGAATTCCAGCAAATTTTATCTACCGAAAATAGTCATTAGTATTGACTTCTAGATCCTGTGTCGAGAACGATGAGTTAATGTCAAGTCCACCGATGGAAGACCTGAAACAACTATTTTTCTTCTGCACATAAATTTAACGACCAAATTTATCACAAAAAGGATGGCATATCAATGGGGTCTCTACTCGGTCTACTACTGGCCGATACTTTCATGACAAAGTTGGGAAATGATCCACTTGAATTGTCAATCCATATTCTCTATTTATACGAACGTTACTTGGATGACATTTTTTGTTTACTGAATGCCTTGACGGAAATTTATCGGTCCACCCAAATGTGATATTCACAACAAAGATGCAACTGAAATAGCAGTCCTAGAAGTATTATTAAGTAGTCGGGAAGATAGCTTAATTCGGCAAACAGGAGAAAGGAAAGCCACATGGAACAGATGACATCCACTTGCACAGCTTTGTACCACTTAGTGTGAAGGGCAACATAATCAGATGCGTCACAAACTGAGCGAAAAAAATATATACAGATGAAACTGTTGAGGCAGAACTTCAGACGGTACGGAAGGTATTCATCGAAAATATCCACTCAAGTCAACTAACTGATAAGATAATGGAGTCATAAAGGGAAACTCCCAGGAGGGTGATGATGCAGAGAAGACCAGTATACAATTCTCTGCTATCCAAAGGTGACATGTTAGCTGAGGTCCCATGAAGAACACTAACGAGCGTAACCAATAAAACATTCTACGCGGACAAGCTTCTAATCTTGTTCAAATCTCTCCCCGTGGTGGCACTGCGGTTGAAAGATAACGTTACTAGTTTTGCAGCCTCGTTTTGTATGTATTCATTCGCATGCTGCTATTGGACAATGTACATCCGTCGCGCGGTCAGACTGGATGCATCCTTGAGCACCACTCTGCATGGTTAAGTTCCGGAACAATTAAATCATTTAACAGCGCAGTAGCTTCACACTCAGCACTGAGGCAAGCCTTTCGGGTCCTGTATATGGTCAGGAGTCAACAGTCTAGGTTGGCAAACTGTCGTGTCTTGAGCATAGTGGAAGCTGTCGTGATCCGCCTTCACAATCCTTCATTGTGTGTTAAAACAGTCTGTGGTTGCCTTTCAACTCCCCTGGTCCACCCAATGTCCCAAGTCCAAACAGTAGACCACAAAGTGATTAACACGACATGTTCATCCGTTTTCGGGTTCTGCAGTTCCTTCAATACTTTCGTGAAACACTGATATAATGGTGTGAGCATGAGTCACTTAAAAAGAGCTTATTCGTCATTCGCCATTTAAGAGAAACAAATGTTCTGAATATGAGTATTATGAACGTAGTGGAGAGGTCAACAAAACTATCAACGGAAACAGATGAAATTGGCCAGTAATAGTGTAGAACCGAAATAGAATGGATGTGTATAAACCCGCGCATACTGTACAATTTTAACGTACTCGGTAGTAGAGAAGTCGGAGAACATGCCACGCAAGCTGAGGTAATTCTTGAATGTTTTGACGGCATTGAATGAATTGGGAAGCAGCAGCAAACACGGAAACAATATGACCGCACACGCGAACACAAGCGTCTGTAGGATGACTGCTCGTCGGCGACAGAAGAACAGTGCACCGTTCAAATGCATCCTAAACGAATTTGGGAGAGCTCAATGAGGCCGATAATTACAACATGATAACTGCTGAAAAATATACAAACTGTATGATGTGATTATACCGACATTCCAGATTCTTCTTTGAAAAAAATAAGAATGCATGACAGTGTCAAATGCTTTGCAAATCAGAGGAAGCTATTCTAGTTTTGATTGTTCGAAATGTGATCTCGTTCCCAACACCACCACCAGTTGCAACCAAGTTCCCGAGGAAACTAAAGTTATCGACTGATCTACCTGGCCGCCACAAAGAACGAGTGCATGCACAAGATGCTGCCAGTTGTGGAGAAGTACCTTCCAGTCTGGACGTGAAAAGCACATCACATCGTGATATCCCAAACGCCAAGCAGTCCAACAAATGTTGAACTGCGTGCGACTTGTCGTTGAACAAGCCAATAACGCCGGAACCAATTTACTGGGACAAGTTCAACATCGCCGTTTGTAAGAACATACAGACCATTCTTCTATGACAGGACTGGAAAGAAAGAGAGACAAAGAACAGCTTTTTCGTACTCCATAAGAGATGATGGCAGATGGCGAAAGTTGACCATCAGCCATAACTCGACCTGAGATGTGTCGATATCACTTTTTGAGGACTAACACGTACTCTTTAGGTATTCAACTTTTCAACAAACAGGGCCATAATGCAGACCTAATACCGGAGTTACAGACTGCGAGAATGCCTAGCAACACAATGACCGTTGAGATGCGCAAGAAATTGCTTAAAATTGTCAGGAGATGAAGACTTAATCGGCACTCACGATGGGCATGAAACCCAACCGCCTTGCGAGTCTGGCCCTCATGCGCGTTACACAATCTGCAAAGAATGACAAACGTTAATAGCTCCGATGTTTTTAAGATTAGGCTTATACCTCTACGGTTAGCACAATCGCCGTGTGAGCCCTTCCAACAAGGTGAAGATAACAATCGATTCCCCGTAGAAGACTTTGAAGAACGGAACGTGTGGTTCGGTAACAAGAATAATTTTGCCATCGTAAAAAGAGCTGAGGAAAGTGCACCGGAGCCCGTCACTTTGTGGCGTCCTGGGGCATGGATCTTACTGCAGATTTCCGCCTCAAAACAGTCCACGAGACGTGCTGGAAAACTGTAAGAGGGGCTGACGCTGAGTCAGCTTCGAAGTGTTCCGCCCAGATTACAGGAATTTATTGCTGCCTGGAAATGAGCGAACCATCAAATTCACCTGTCTGTTTTGTGCACATTTCATGTCCCTGTATGAGAAGCAATAGCTTGCGGAAATTTTCCATCCTGGGACGTTCGATTTCGGACACTTAGTGAGAGACCTCACAATTGCGGCAACCTTGTAAATTGTCTCGTCATTGGCAGCCATTAGTGATGGGACCGATCTGTGTCCAACACTGGCCCTAAGAAGGTAGATGCTAGGTGGCATACCGGTGATCGCAATTTTAAGTTTGCACCAACGGAGAACAGTCGGTTGTCGGGGCACTGGGTCAACGATCGTTTCCCGTGGTCTGAACTACAGGAATCAAGACTATGCCGCGCGTTCGAAGACAACCCACCTACTCCAGTATTCATGTCGCTTGTTAAAATTACGAGGTCATTCCGGTTTGTTGCGCGCAAGAGACCGCGCAGCCGTTGGCAGAAAGCGTCCTTGAGAACATCTGGGCTACAATCTGTAGGTGCGCACATGAAGGCGATAAACAAGTTGTCTATCAGAGCGATAACCGCTTACCTTGCATGGCCGACTGAGATCCAATTAAGTAATTCAACCATAAACTACTCACCAAGGGCAATACCGACATCAGCCTGACACGTAGATTAGAATTCACCGAGGTCGGATAAGCATAGTAATCAAATAACAGATTTGGAATATTGAAGGGTATCCTTGGTTGAAATACATATCGAAGGCTCATGTCTCCCACGAACGGACTAAACACGATTGTTGCTCTAAAAAAGTCTTAGCCTATCAAGTGTGACTAATCTGAGGGCGCAACGAGGGAAAACAAAAGAATCCGTCGGCGACAGAGAGAGAGAGAGTTCGGTGAAGGTTGGATGTTAGGCAGAAGAGAAACTTAGAACATGGAAAATAATTGTGTCATAGATACTAGGGCGGGCAACTGATATTTCTAATGAATATGGAAGCACAAAATCGGAAATGTCATAGCACGAGTCCTTAGAGAAAGAAACGATTCTATACGGTGGAAGATTATTTTTATGCGCGCACGAAGAGCTTAGATCAGCCAGTGTAACATCGGACACATAGATATGCACTATATCGGTTCAGGGAAAGCTTTTGCGCAGCCATTCGTCACTTCTAAGGCAGCAAATCTCTTGCGAACTCTCCAGGGTCAGTTAATCGGTTCACGTCAGGTCATCGGAACACAAGGGGCAATGCCCTCATTTTGTTGGAGGACGGTGGTGGTGGGCACACTCTCCAAGTGAGAACAGTCAACAGATTTTTGGTATTTTTACAGAGTACGCTTGCCCGGAGAAAACCCACCACGTCCTTGACACTACTGCCGCTTGTGAGCGGCTGATTATACAGTTAGACCGGGCCCACCCGATAAGCCGCAAACGTTGACGGCCGTTCCATTATCTGCAACCCAGGGAAGCATCGGGTAGCATGCCGCTCTGCCCCGAGCTCCGCATGGGCCTCAAATACTCCTATTCGGAGAAAAGCTCAGATACTACGAAGGGAGCTAGGAGAATGAACAACGGTTGAAAAAAAAAACAATTTCGTAACACTACATGCCAAGTGACTTCTTACTACGGCCTGAACAAAAAGCTCAAAAGACTGACGAACATGAGTCAGTAATCACAAACCAAGGATTGTTCTTACAAAAAAGAAGTCCTTGAAGAAAAATGGACAAAATATGTCCTACAACTTAAATATGAATATAATATGCGTTCTCGAGGAAATTCTCGTTGAAGTTAGTTACTTCCCCAACAGAGCCGGCGCACACTAATGAATCGAGTCAGCCAGATAAAATAAATTAACAGTAACTCGGTGTTAGGATTGTCCTGCTATGGAAAAAACCACCTAGTGTATTTGATGAAAAGTCTTTATTCACTTCGGTGCTGACAAGCAACGAGATTGTATTGATGTGTTCAGCTTTCGGCTGCTACCCCACAATAAAGTCTGTCCAAAAAAAGAAGAGAACGAGAAATGATGAGGGACCAACTGCAGAATAATGAGTTGCGGGATATTATAGAAAAGAAAAAGCTTTCCGTGTAAGAACGATTAAGACTGATTCGATGAATAGCATCACGAATTGTCTTTAACCGTCGACTAAATCGCGCAAATGCATAAATTCTTGAGATGGAGCAGATGTTAATAAGCGTGAAGAAAAAATACGCACTTGCAATACTTGAATTCCACCCTCACGACGTAGTTCTTCGGCATTCAGGGCACTAGTTGCGACAGTCTCGTATGCCAGTTCGGTTGCTGCAACTAGGAGTACGGCGTTTGTCGCATTCTCATTCTTGTTGGATGCCTCATCGTTGCCGTCGGCATTTTTCGGACGCGGGATCGAGGAGTCCTCGCTACTGGCCACACGTGCGAACAATTCCTCGTCGTCCACTTCTCGTTGGATAGTGGCAACCAACATTGGATAACCAGCATACTTTTGAGAGGCCAACACTGAACAATTAGGTAGGCAGAATACGACCAGATCAGTGAACAAAGAGTAAAGAATAAAGCACAGGGAGAGAAAATTAAAGAAAGACGCATGAACGGGTACTTCAGATTGTGAACCACCACGGAGTAATCAGCATTCCATGACATAAAATATGGGAACTTCAATCAGTGGATCGGGTCGGGTAGGTCTACAACTTAGGCTTCCGCGTCGAAATCCACAAGACCTTCACAAAAAGATATTTTGAAATTAAGATGGGATTTAGCATTCAGTCGTGTGTCTCATGATAAATATGATGGGTTTTACTAATTGTAAGGGGAGGGCACGATCGGAAGCCCAAAGTGCAAGACCACTTTGCCTCGGTCCGATGAGTTATACAGGCGTGAAGCCCGACTATAATACAGAAGAACAAGACTGACTACCAAACTCCTCTGAGGTTAGTTGAACGACACATTGGCTGAGAATTCGACCGGCAGCAAGCTCGAGGACAAGTTCGGTGTCAGCCAAGCATCCTAGTCCGCGGACTGACTGAAAGTGGCCGGATTTTGTGACTTGTTCAGAGAGGAGGAGGGACAATATTCGATATGAAGACCAAACAGTAGACAGTGAGCCCGTTAGACGAAGGGCAATCGGCTGAAGAACCCCATTTTATGTGAGCCAATATAAATCATTTGTTTATGAGAAATAAACAGAAACCATCTTGCTGATCATTCTCGCTTGACTAGGCAGGCTGTGATTGAACTAGTCGGGACGAGCGATTGCGATAAACAAGAATCTAAAACACTACCCTTTGGTGCTAATCCAGGTAGCGTCATAGCAGACGGTGCTGTAAGATAATATCCAAAGCTGGAGTAAATGGTTTTACAAAATGGATTGAATCGAATCGAGCAACGAAAATCCGTCAGCAGGCAGTCTTGCGTTTGTTGTGCGCGATAAACTATCCGCCTTCAGATGGTCTTCGAACGCCGGGGGATTCCTTTTTGATGGTTAAAACAACCATCTTGTCGTTGCGCCCCATATGTAACCAAAACAATTCAAGTAAACGATGAGAAAGCACCTAGACATGACGTGATGGTGTGCGCGCACCCATGATCCAATGAGCCATATAGTGTGGCTTATCTCAACCCGAAGATTCACTCATGTCTGGAAGGTCAAATAGATAGAGGTCAGACGAAGTGACCTCATGGTCCGCCTTCCAGGTTGGAGATCGATGTGAGTTGGCAACTCAACCGGAAAAAATACTGACCAAGCGGATGGGCCGCCACTCAGCCAATCCACATTACCTAACAGGTAGACGTTTGTTACAATTAGAAGCTTTGGTTAAGAACTGATCGTTCTCCGGCTTAGTACCTGACGATAGCCGTCCATTCGTCGCCATAACTCATGCGAACACAGTTAATTCCATACCGCATCGGTTGTCATGCAGGATAGCGAGGACCGGGTTGTCCATTGATTCCACTAAGGTAGACAATGATACGCACGCTTATGCTTATAGCTCCCACGTTGCGCTGAGGTATTATTGCCTCCCGGGTCAACAAAGAACCTCCTTTCGCAGCACATTTACCAATCTTCATTATTCCGAAATAAGAGACAACCAATATGCTACGAAAAATCGCGACGCCATAGATTTATCCGATGGTAATCTCAGTACGATGGCGGGGGCAAATGGAACACATTACTTATGTTTAACCGTACATTTCACTTAGATGCATTCCTAAACAGAACTGTCTCCGAAACGTGCATACGAGATCCCACTTCTACAATCACTATTCGTAATCTGGATACAACCTCTTCCTTTCGTTTTACTATTTGCGTATCAATTGACCAGGTCTTTAGCGTTCGTGGTCATGCTGACTTTTGGATCGCACAAAAGCACGAGATCATTGTTAGACTGGATCCCAGCCAATAGGTATTTGTGTGCAGTCCGAGGGAACAGTTACCTACGTGTCAATCACAGATGATTGAAGCATCGATGCCTGTTCATCTTACCCGCGTAGGTATCCATAGACTGGAAGTCCGCCTGAGGTCGGAGACGAGCTCTCCTGGAAATCAGTCGGATGAATCCGAAGCGTGGGTTCAACGGACGTTGTGGTCGCGGCTGATGGTGTCAAAAGCCAGGGCAGTTACTATACGAAGACAAAACGGCAGACCCGGGGCCAATTTCCTGTCTCGGTGGGTCGCAGCGACAACAGCAACCGCCTTGTCAAAGTTTGCTCCTACCACAGATCGTTTTTGACGAACATCAACTATTGACGCAAAAAAGTGACACCGGCTTACCTAGCGGTGCCTTTCGCATTCATAACATTGAACTCTGGCTGATCACATTACTATCGGTACCCACTGGCGTGGATCAATCGAAGATTGCCGATCAGTCTGGTCTGCCCAAATGAATTCTAATCACGGTTCAATCCATGATAGCCTTCGTTTGCGCCTGGCATGTGGTCTCACCAACACGAAAACAACCATTCCTATATAGTTGATCATAGATGACCATCCCCGACTTCCATTCCAGTCGGAGATAGTAACTCGAATATCGTCAAACACTGCGAGGAGGTTAAAGAAGCCCTTCAGTGTACATTACCACTGAGGACGGGTAGATCACATGGATCTCAGAAAAAGTGCCGTTGAGGGATCGCAAATCCGTTCTCCCCAATACACCCCACTCTCAGATTCCAAGCACAACGTGACAACGTGATCCCTGGAATACCAACTGATCAAACGCTTGAAAAATAGCCGCGAGTCGTGATAGCTGAGGAAATATAAAAAAAGAAAAACTGGAGTCGGCAGGAACATTAAACACGAAATATTAGGAGCACTAGCTAGAACATCACAAATGGACATGTCACCGGCACCTGTAAATAAAACAAGACATACAGATACCAAAACCCATTGGAAATCGACGTCATCAACCTAAAATAAAGCCGATAGATCGAAGAACACCACGTTGTCGCTTCCGAAAAACGAAAAACATGGCAAAACATCAAAGATATTGAAAATACTGCGATTAGAGAAGGAAAAGGAAGAACCACAAACCTTTGGTGGGCATCAATAAAGGCAACCAAATACAAGACAAGCTTCGGATCCAATGGAGAGAATTACAAGTGAATCACTTTGGTAATTATCGCATCCAAACTGACCATATTTCTCCGCCGACTATCTGGTACCCGAAAAGGATACACGCGTGGGAATCGGGCCAGTTTCCGATCCGGTCAGGATTGTATCGTTCACATTTCTATAAGAAACGTATTACGATTCAGGTATACCTTCCATAGACCCAAGATCGCTATCTTCTTTGATCTGAAAGCGCTAATCAACTCAGTCGAGCGCACAGTTCTGTGGCGCTGTCTCTCATTGATAAATGCGCCAGAAAAATTCCTTCCACTTTTCCCATCTTTGCATAAGAACTGCCGAAGCTGAGCTCTTGGTCACAATGGTCTTTCACTTGGATTCATCGCAACTATAATTATGAAGATCAACCTATCTTTATGTAAGTCGAGTATGTACCGCGGTAGTAAGGTTGTCTCAGTAACTCAGGAATTTCGATCATTAGAAGGTGGATTGGACTTGGATAGGTTAAGATGTGCGATGTGTATATTGCGCATGCCCCCACTATGGCTGTCTCGCCGTGCGATGTTCTCCGATAAAAATTGTTGTAGCTGGAATTTAACTCGAGGTGGTCAGTCGATAACATGCCAGAAGGTGTGAGTATCCTAGCTAGTGGAATAATCGCTCGTGTGCATGCAGTTAGGCTTTCGGAGTTGGTGTTCACAATATCCCCACAAGCAACGGCTGGAGACAGTAGGTGATACTGTTCATTGGTTCAGTCAATGGCTTCTGCTTTTATATTGTTCTACAATTCGTCTTCTACTGTTCCACGTTCTCTGTGTGGCCTGTGATTAGGCGTAGGAGCTGAATATGATTAAATAATTACAAGGTTAATACTTGTTCAATCTAAACTGAATAAAAATTAACTCTCGGTTTTGTTCTTTAGCCGGTTTGGTTCTGAAGGCTTGGGAAACACTGCCGGGGACGTGGTTGTTTGCTAACTGCGTTCTGATCAGTGACGATGGTCAATTATACGGTGCACGAAATCTTCCATCATTCCGTGTCAATATGCAACTCACTGTTGAGAAATCGCAGAGGCATTGTACGACTGCGTTATTAGCAGTGCCTATGTAAGACACGCAGATTTGTGCCTCATTTGGGAAGCGATTTGTGCTATGTAGATGACTTCTAACAAGGATGAATCAGCTGCACGGTACTTCCTCTATCTGCTAATACTGAATTGAACGATGATACTACTTTGTGAATAACCTCGTGGAACTGCTTTGTATTGCGCGTTTTCAGGTGACTCTGTGGAACTCAACTTCGTCTGACCCATAACCACTGAACCCTCACACAAGACAGTATTCCCGGTTAAGAAAAAACCCTTTTTTGGATCTCGGAACCGAACCACATCAAAGTAAAATATTGCCCCGATGACCGTAATACTGTTCTTATCCTTATTAACATTGATGCTGCTCATGGCAGATACCGTACACGGCGAACACTTGTATTAAACATATAAACCGTTTCAATTGTGATGCACTGATCAGTCCTTCGGATGCAGGATGGAGATCCTGCCTTTTGGTCTTCTGTAAGACTTCCATACTATAACTTTTTACTTCCAAACGACTGCAACCCATTCATCCGTTTCCAGTTACGCCATGCGACCGTGAATACCGCTCAGGTCAATGCAATGTGGCTGTTGCACCGGAACATCAAAATGATTGACCGTGCTACTTATGGCTTTGATTGAACTCAAAGGAAAATATCTGCAGTATGGGAATGTCATTACATCAAATCAAGACGGTCTAAAATCGCATCATGAGTTTGGCCGGGCAGCGCTTTTCGCATTGAACAAAAAAACCGATCACCTCGACTAGGAAGTGGCCGGTTTAAAACATTCGGTCGGGAATAAGCAAAAAATACCTGGCAATGTTTGGTCACATTACCGGAGATAAATTAACGTCAATAAGTCAAAGTTAAAATCCGAAATACCGCTTGATGGGGTGATAAGTGGGAACATCGAACTTCCGCATAGGCATTCGTGTATAATTAAAG
Source organism: Fasciolopsis buskii (assembly GCA_008360955.1). Taxonomy (NCBI): domain Eukaryota; kingdom Metazoa; phylum Platyhelminthes; class Trematoda; order Plagiorchiida; family Fasciolidae; genus Fasciolopsis; species Fasciolopsis buskii. The sequence goes on from LUCM01004190.1 coordinate 73,153, forward strand.
CAAAATGAGGGTACCTGAGAAGCATTCAGCCCGTCATATCGATGTACACACATACACAGAAACCCACATGTGCGAAGAGAAAACACGGTCGAAAATACATACCTGATCGGTATCGACTGTAGATTATGCTCTGTGCCCGCAACATGAGTTGAATGTGCAAACGGTTAGGTCCACTGCCCAATTTGCTACGATTGCACAAGAACTGATAGGCAGCGGTGGCTGCCAGGAACTTCTCCTTGAGAATGAAGAACAGAAACAAAGAACAGGGAGAATTATGCTTTTAATCAAGAAACACCTAAGAATTGGGATAAAGGAACCAAAGTCAATCAAACTATGGACCGATTTTTTCGTGGTACATGGCCCATAGGGTGTCAGAGCACGCGTATTAAACTCCCATGTTGAGAAATTTTAAACTGTCGCAACGAACAGGAGACGCATCAGCAAACGTGAGATGTTACGATCACAGTAGATGAACGTCAGACACTGGTGGTGATGCCCGATATAGAAGGCTACTAAATGCTGCAAAAAGGGCTGGGTAGCTGCATTTTGAGGAAACACAATTTACACTTGAAAACGAGCAATACAAAGCAGTTCCACGAGGTTATTCACAAAGTAGTATCATCGTTCAATTCAGTATTAGCAGATAGAGGAAGTACCGTGCAGCTGATTCATCCTTGTTAGAAGTCATCTACATAGCACAAATCGCTTCCCAAATGAGGCACAAATCTGCGTGTCTTACATAGGCACTGCTAATAACGCAGTCGTACAATGCCTCTGCGATTTCTCAACAGTGAGTTGCATATTGACACGGAATGATGGAAGATTTCGTGCACCGTATAATTGACCATCGTCACTGATCAGAACGCAGTTAGCAAACAACCACGTCCCCGGCAGTGTTTCCCAAGCCTTCAGAACCAAACCGGCTAAAGAACAAAACCGAGAGTTAATTTTTATTCAGTTTAGATTGAACAAGTATTAACCTTGTAATTATTTAATCATATTCAGCTCCTACGCCTAATCACAGGCCACACAGAGAACGTGGAACAGTAGAAGACGAATTGTAGAACAATATAAAAGCAGAAGCCATTGACTGAACCAATGAACAGTATCACCTACTGTCTCCAGCCGTTGCTTGTGGGGATACTCACACCTTCTGGCATGTTATCGACTGACCACCTCGAGTTAAATTCCAGCTACAACAATTTTTATCGGAGAACATCGCACGGCGAGACAGCCATAGTGGGGGCATGCGCAATATACACATCGCACATCTTAACCTATCCAAGTCCAATCCACCTTCTAATGATCGAAATTCCTGAGTTACTGAGACAATCATCAAACCATAAACGAACAATTCGAAGAAGACATCGATGCCCAAACACCGAAAATTTCCGCACATTTTCTGTCCTAAACAGTCGTGATTCTGAGAAGGATAGCTGCACCAACCTTACTACCGCGGTACATACTCGACTTACATAAAGATAGGTTGATCTTCATAATTATAGTTGCGATGAATCCAAGTGAAAGACCATTGTGACCAAGAGCTCAGCTTCGGCAGTTCTTATGCAAAGATGGGAAAAGTGGAAGGAATTTTTCTGGCGCATTTATCAATGAGAGACAGCGCCACAGAACTGTGCGCTCGACTGAGTTGATTAGCGCTTTCAGATCAAAGAAGATAGCGATCTTGGGTCTATGGAAGGTATACCTGAATCGTAATACGTTTCTTATAGAAATGTGAACGATACAATCCTGACCGGATCGGAAACTGGCCCGATTCCCACGCGTGTATCCTTTTCGGGTACCAGATAGTCGGCGGAGAAATATGGTCAGTTTGGATGCGATAATTACCAAACTATAAGTTTTATAGAAGACCCTATCATTCTCCGTGTACACTGACGCAAGTGCCCATACATAGCAGCCGTTAGATATGCGATGGTTATTGTCACACTGACCAAAGCATTCGATTTGTACGTTCCCACATCGTCACCATTCTTGAAAGAGGACTGTTACATTTCATCTGTTCGCGCAACCTCAGGTTTTTAAGTATCGCCGAGATAACCGCAATTTGTCAGAGTATTGAAATGTTCCGCCATTACTGCACTCAAGATTATAAGTGGAAGGGTTATCGTGCAATCGGTTAATTAAACCGCTCTTTAAACTGATCTTTCCCCATTACGCGTGTATCAATGGAATTGCTGAACGAAATGTATACAGTCTGAATTTCAGCCAACTTGTACAGAGTTTTCTGATGTCTTTCGGTAGAAACCTTCACAGTTTAAATGTACAGCCACTGGAAGACCGAAAATACACTCATTTTTCAACAATTATAAAATACGTTTGCACCTTTTGTGTCTATTGGTTTCACGAAACTAATTTCCACAATGAAACTGCGGGACCAGTGGTTAAGAGAATTCGACTGTTTTTTTCTGAACTATCACAATCTCACATATGAAGGAACTACGGAAATGGGGGACAACCTTGCACATCCGGGCATAACTGCGAGCTTGCTATAAAGAAAATATGTCGGTTGTGTATCGTGTGATGCTCTGTTTCTTATCATGGAGTTCACGGTTCGGCTGGTTACCGCAAACGTGCGATTACTGTGTTGTGCCGCTACAGCTTTCGAGACCAGTAACGCTGTGACCAACTGTCTCACATCCGCGTTTTGTTCTCCACCTTGTGTACTCTATGGGCGTACATCTACCGCACGAGTGCGACGATTATCAGTGTGCGTTTGATGTTGCATACGACTGCAGACCTGCATTCGGCTTTGGAAGAACAAATGTGACACGAAAGACAAGAAAACTGACGGGAAAGGGTAAGGTTCCGACAGAAATTTACTAATCGATGGTCCAGAACGATTCATCGTACAGGATACCACCAATGTAAGACACAGATGAAAAGAATGGAAGGAACATGCAAAGGAGCTAGAACATTTTGACAACGTGCGGAATACGAAGCCAGTTCACATACACTCACATCGAGACATGCTCGACGCAGGATCGTGACAGAACGTACATAAACTAAAGTTGTCAGGCTTCATTTCAAGAGGGGGGTGGGAATCGGCAACCAAGATTCTGAAAGTCTCAAGGTCTAACGGCTTATATCTGCTTAGTCAAATAAGATCTATGACTTCAGTCTGGTATGGCGGTATCTGAAAGTCCAAATGCCTTAGTGTGGCCGTGGGGGGAGTCAAGCCAATAGTGACCTATTTGCCCTGGACGCCTTTAGAAAAACTCCTGAAGAAGTTTGTTTCTCAAACGACCTCTGCAGACGAAGTCACATTGAATGTTTTCTGAAAGAGATGTTCCTACCAAAGTACAAAGACGAAAGCGAATAATCCGCGTTCTACACCCATTTGGCTGGGCCACGTTAACTATAATGATTCCAAAACAATCCGAAGCGTATGATACTATTTTCATCAGCATCTGTATCGAAAAAGGGCTCAAGACACGAAGAATGTCTAACCCTCTACAAAGGGCACATGGACAGAGGGAATTATTAGCACTGCAGTGAAAAACTGGTATTGGTCGGAAATCATGTTTCATAATGTGCTAACTTCTATATCGAAAACGTTTTAACAGTAGTCGAGGCCATATCACCAGTGACCAAACCACTCCAAGCTTCTACCCCAGCTTGGGCCACTCAGTGGCGTCAAGCAAACAGACGAACCATAAATCACAATGCAAAACGTCTCAGAAGTAGAGTAAGGAGGACGTAATGTACGTATGATGAATCCCACACAGTGGGAGTTTCTGGCTCCGCTCCCGTCTAATGATGTCCTCTTTCATCATGGAGTCCAGAAAACCATTACTTTACAAACCTCTAAACTATATAGACTTATTACACTTGATCTAATGTGATTTCGTGGTGTTATGTCACTACATCCCTCAGAATTTTGGTGATTGCTTTTGGTCACTGATGTAACGCGTGTTGGAGTGGGTGGATAAAATGGACAGAAATGTACTGAAAGTTTCCCAATGGCAGTACTGTATGCTATCTGACGCGTCCCCAGGTTGCATACGTTGTAGATCCTATTTTTGGCGAAAGTCCGATGTCACAGAGATGCCTTAGATTGGCAAGCCTTAGAAATGCATCGCGAGATTTCGTATTTGGTAGTCCTATCAGAAGAAATGCTACTTACCAGGTACAGAAAGTTGCTGACAGCTTCTGAACGTTAACAACAGAGAAAGAGTTCTCTGTGTTAGCCCTGCAAGGGTATTTTACGTCTAGAGAGAACAAAGTGTACGTCATACATGGCAACGTCCTTGATGGTATATGACACCTTGGATGGCTACTGGGTCGTATTGTGATAAAAACAAACCTGGAACAATCAAAAAAAGGCATCAAGTGCAACCTGTAAGAGAGAAAAAATTTTTTCTCGGTCGTTTTACCAGTAATGTGATGAAAGGCTAAAAAAATCCACCGGGAATGATCAGACAATCGGAAAATGGACGAGCTGTAGTGGACGTACAAGTCAGCCACCATGCATGTAAGACATTGTTTCGGTTCTGATCAAGTTACTAATGATATGTCCATTTCCCGTTTAGTCAACGACCTGTGGACATTAGTTTTTTCGATGTTTATGAGCTCGCATTATTCAACGCGTATATTTTAGGCTCATAAATAACGATTTGTCTTAATCGCCTAATCGATTATTCTGGACTACGAGTCAACTAGTTTAGAAGAATGGTTTCATCTAAAATCAGGGCAACTTCGAGGAAGAGAACAAAGTGATTGTAAACGTACTCGACCCTCTGGGTTCTTATCCGGGTGGTATTTCATGGACATCTGATAGTAGGCTCTCCGAATTAGAGCTTCTTCATTCGCACTGTAATCAGACAGCATAGAATCAGATCAGAAGCCATTGATCAAACAGCGTAAATGAACGCATCACATGGCGTATTAAGAAAATGCTAAAGCAAAAACATTAAGAAGAGTACCAAAAACTGGACAGTAAACTTACGGGGTCAGTTGAGACGGATCCAATCCCAACTGTTTAACAGCATCATTGAACGACATATCGATAGGTTTTTTCTCATTTTCGGAGCGCCATGCACGTAACACATCGCGTAATAGGGCAATCTGTGGATTAGTCAAGGAAAATGTTTTTATCCCCGCTAATAATCACAGCAAACGTAATCCTAATTAAGCAAGTGGTACGTACTGAAAAATCATTAGTAAGTATAGGACCTGCTGTCATACGCACTGAATAGTCAGGAAGCAGGATGGGCATACATACTATGCTCTGGACTTTTAGTGGGGTGAATCTTTCACCGTGTTTCTGTTTCGCTAAACCCCATCAGTTTTCTGTTCTGTGGCGGTTCCAATAGCATCTGTTCCGTATTCAGATTTGTGTGAGATAAATAATACACCAGGGAACTGAAAACATCTTGATATAAGAAACATATAGGCGGACCTAAAAACCGATATTAAAGAGATCCTCTGAAGACAGACCATACACCCGCTCGCGACAACCAATGACAAAAGAGTATTCCACTTTATGGTATTGGTATTAGGTACACTATCGAGCAAAAAATTGGGGAAACTGATAGGCAGGTCGTTTGTCTCACACTCAAACACTACAGCCTGGTTGAATCACCGGTCAGATACAAATGATCAGCAGGGAACTAAAGGGTCCCCACGTTTGCCAACGAGTGGTTGAGCATCGATATCCCATCACGAAATCCCTTATAAGCAGATTCAGACAAGAAAGAGAAATACCAGAAATGCGCCAGGCACGATGACTTTGTTGTTATTTAACAAAAAGCTTATAACAGCACATAAATGAGTACGAAGAGGACGCACAAAAGCAACGATCGCAAGACCCGAACATCAGTCGTGCTAGCATAGTTCACCATAAGGCAGGCGAATCCCTCGACTAAGGGAACTTGAGCAACTTGAGCAAATGAAACATTTCAGAGACCAAGTGAGAATATGTCCGTGGTAATCAACCTACTGGATCACGGATAGGCCAATCAGGGAATCGGACTGTGTCACATAGATGCCTCAGATAATAGTTATGGCAGAATAGTTCATTTTCCAACTGCGGATAGACAATTAATGGAATTTCGATGAACTGGTACATCGCACGTGTATTGCCGTGGAGGCGAGGTGTGAAATCGGCCAAATGCGAGGCGATTCGCTCTATCATGAAGCGTCTGACAAAGAGGAAACAGAACAAGAAACAACGATGGTTTTTTATTTTTAGAGGACTGCAAAAGTCTAGCAAATAACAAAACATTCAAAGGAAGCAAAAAAAACGCGATAGTGATCAAGCGACCAACATCGTGGCCTCTAAAAACGAAGATAGATGGTTTGCACTGTCAAACAGCGGATCACTGGACAGACCGTGTTATCCTTGAAAGTAATCAACCTTGTCGGATCCGAAATAAAGAAAAAAAGTAGTGATTCATCGGGAACAATGAAAAAATAAAAAAGACCTACCTAATTAGCCTAAAAGCAGGACTCACCTCATTTCGGCATTCCAAATCGCTTCAGGCGAATCAAAATTGCCCAGAAATATTTCGGCAAATTTTTCCGGTGGATGGTTTTCTAGGTAGGCGATCATAGCATCAGGTAGCATGTTCCCGAGAATAGACCTCGAAGTGAGATCAGTGCTGGAAAGGAGATGAGCCTGAAAAGGGAATGCACAGTGAAGTCCAGAGCGCACTTAATGTCGGGCAATGGAAGATGGGATTGAATGAGGACAGCCTTGGGCAAAATCTTAATAACAAAAATACATATCTGATTTCAGATTACTTCATTTCAAGGATCAAAATTCTTTTCTGGAAGGTTGACGAGAAATATTTACTTCAGATGAAAAGATGCTCCCATTGAAGAGCCAGTCACGTGGATTGAATCGTGAGGCAACCGACTGTCTGATCTCACGGGATAACGCTATGGGGTATGCACCATCCGCCACACTCATGTCATTAGAAAAGGTCATTTGACCAAGAATGCACGATATCTGACACAAATGAGAGAACTATTGAAGCGAATAAAGTGGTGTCTTTCTCACCAAATAAACGGCCGCATGCAGGCAGCTGCAGTACCGGGGACGTACATGATTCTTGCAGGGAAAGCGTTCTCACTTTAGAACACTAGGATTCGGGGGCTAGAGTGACTCGCCACTCAATTAGCACCAGCTTCTTGCCAAACTTAGGGGCAGTAATAGAGGAACTGCTTTCACAGCATCGGTAGATTTAAAATTTTCCATTAAAACATTTCCAGCAATTTAAACTAAAGAAGGCTACTATTTTAATCATATTAAAGGAATAAATCATGCCAAAAGCACAATTTCCATGAACGAAATTAACCATAGGTGAAAGTGATCACAAAGCTACTCATGGTCATCGTGAAATCTCTTGACAGAAGTTCTTTTCCCTATTCCTGCAGCAGATTGTTATTGAGATTTCATGCACCATGGTCCAGATAGACTTGAATAACATTTGAACGCCCCTAATTTCAATAGATATGTGGCATGAATCAATAGCTCAATAAAGCAAGGAATTTAATTATCTTGCGCAATATTAGAAAATTTGGATCACCTAAACCCAACGACCCGTTAATACTGTTGTTGGATGCATGACACATGATGATCTAAAATGGGCCTACAAAATGGACACTCCTAGAAGGAATTCTCCGACGAAGTAGTCCCGCGTTTCTATTCCCACCCAAAATGTTAACCCACACACGATTAAAAAGAGGAAATCCTGATCAAAGAATCAAAAGAGAATGGACTTCGGATAGGGGAAATTTTGTCGTTTTGGTAACGGAGAAGTTCCATCCCATTCAAAAAAGTGGCCAATATAAAGAGTAAAAGTGTCTCCAAAAGAAGTCCATTGTTCCATTCCATCAAAATTTATTGAACATGTAATCCGCAGTAAAGTGGATTTCGTTCAATCTAAGAAAAAATCGGATTAAACCACACCACCTCACTAACCGCTGCCACGTCCCCAAAGTTACATATGTTTATAAAAAGAGTGGGAATCCAAGGGCAACAGGAAGTGACCTACATAGGTGGGAAAAGATAAGATGCCACTGCAGCCAACATACGGAACAAAGTCTGACCGTGAAAATGCACTTTTTCAATCATCCTCATTCGATGGCAAATGACAACATGATCGCCACTGTTCACGGTTCACTGCCATATCCTTCAGTGTCTCCAGCCAGCCAGCTAACAAGTCTTTCGGACCTCAACCACGAAGACGTGAAACACCTACTTAACTTAAGCTCGCTTTGCATTTCCCGTTTCCACGTAGTTAGGTCATTTGTTGACCTCCACATGGCTTCTTCCATTCAATGGGAGGAACAGGAAATA